>APFE030242169.1:146429-185808 GCA_000404065.3 Pinus taeda
AAAATGATTGAAATAATTTGCTAAATTATAATAGAAATATTTCAAATTTAATGACACATTAAATATAAACCAAACTTCCCAAAATCAATTATGATAAACTAATTTTTAATGCAATAATAATATAAATCGTGTAAAATATTTTCAATTTAAAAAAAATTCAAAATTCAATTTAGATGGTACTTCATTATAAAAATATTTTCAATTATAATCAAATATCTTTTAAAGGGTCACTTTTGTTATAATCAAATATCTATTAAACCGTCATTTTTGTTGTATAGTTTCAGTGAACTCTATATTAACTTTTATTAAAAATAAGTTTATTTGAATGTAATAGTCCAGTGAATGGGACAATCTAAGAGATTGAGTAGTATTTGGATTGTAATTTTTAAAGGAAATAGAAGAGAAGATTAAGTAGAATTGGAAGGATGTATAAGATAGACAAAAGAGTTGTGTAGATAAAGGCATAATAACTATGAAATTTGAAGTGGGAGAATATTTATTTTTGAAAATGAAACCAAAGAAGAATTTATTGAAGGTAGTTGCACCAAGATAACAATAAGATTGTGTGGTCTATTTGAGATGTTGGATAAGATGGAAATATGATTTTGTGGTCCATTTGAGATATTGGATAAGATAGGACTAGTTTCTTATATGCTTTTGTTCTCTACTTCTATCAAAGATCATAGTGTATTTAATATGTCAATATTGAAAAAAACATATGAATGATCCTAACCATGTCATTGATTGGATATTTATTAAGGTGGAGCCTAAAGGAGACTTCTAGGTGAAACCAAGATGTATACTAGATAGCAATGTCATGGAGCTCTAAGGTGGAGCCATAAGGTACATAAAGGTCTACTGAGAAGTGACATGGGATATAGAAGACCTGATGTGGGAGGAATACCTATATTTATGTTGATATTTTGAAGTAGAAATTATTATGTACTAGATCTACATGGTGATGTGTGGTTAGGGGGAGGGGAATACAACAACCTAGTTTTGATCCTTGGCTTTGCAATGTAATTTTTTTTATATGATGAATGTACAAAATCCAACTGATATAAAATGTAAGTGTTGCACATTAATGATAAAAAAATAATCATTGATTATGAAAAAATAGGACAAGAACATGAAGGGTTATTATTCCATGAATGAGGAATTATAGGGGCCTTTAGAGCTCAAGGGGAACTAAAGTAAATAATAATATTTTATTCCCAAACAATTTGTCTCATTTTATTCTAAATCCATATCTTATGCTTTCCTAAATTTTATGACCTTGGGATTTATTACTTTCTAGCGAGTTGGGGACATGCAAATATAATCTTTGAATTTTGATAACATGGGATATGTTTCCTTTCATTCTCCCCAAAGTTTAACTAATATCCTAGGATGAAAAAATATGAAATGAATAAAATGATTATCATTTTTATGAATTCCCTTTGGGAATCATGCTCATGTGCATAAGGAATTATTTTCCATTAAGAAAAATCCATTACAAATTAGGAATTGTTGGTACTATGAAAAATATCAGAATGCTAGAAATACAAGAACAATATTGCCAAAAACATAGAAATAACACATGGAATGAGACAATTTACAAAAATATTATATTATTAAGAATCAAAATGCAATGTTCACTTGCCTCTTCAAGGGGACAACCTCCAATAGATCAAAGCTCAATTACACGAAAACTCGACGAGACGTCCCTTGCTATCTAAGACTATATATAGCTTCATGACATCCAAAACCCTAACCACTCATGGTCCCTTGCACAATATGGGTTAGCCACCTTATTTATTAACTATGGCTCATTTATAACTAATTGTGGTTCCTTTTCTATAATGTAGATCAACCACTTACAATCATTATTACTATGAATATATGCTTATGGGCTTTATTGATTTAACTAACTAATTATGACTCTAACGAGGTCCCTTGGGATTATTACATAAATAAAGGGGTTAGGTTTGGACAATAACATGCCTTTCCCCTTTAAAAGCACCCTTGTGCTTAAGGCTGAAGTTGTGGAAACTACTGAAGATTAGTGGTTGGCTCCCATGTCGCATCCTCTCGAGAGGTGTCTTTGCATTTCATGAGTACTTTCTTGATCATGCAACCACATAGATGTCTTTCTCGAACATCGAGGACCTGTTCAGGTCTGAGCCAAAGTTAGAACCTTCCTCGTCCAATTAGGGAAGAATTGTCAGAACACTGCAATTGTTCCCCGTGCCTTTCTTGAGGTAGGATACATGGAAGACTAGGTGGAATCTTGACATGGGTTGCAGGGCGAGTTTGTAATTGACTACGTCGATATGTTGAATTACCTGATAAGGCCCATAAAATTTTGGGGCTAATTTCTAGCAGCCCTTTTCTTTAAGAGAGGTCTGATTATAAGGCTAGAGTTGCAGAAAGACTTGGTCACCCACTTGAAATGACCTCTGTAAAGGGTGTTGGTTGACCCGTTTCTTCATCTAGTTTTGAGCTTGATGGAAATTATCTTTGAGATGAGTGATCATGGAAGCACGGTCCAAAATGAGCTTATCAACTACCTACACTTTGGAAGATCCTCGGAGATAAGAGGAGGTGAAGGTGGAAGTTGGCCATACACTTCCCTATATGGAATCATCTTGGTGGCTTCATGATATTTAGTATTATACCACCATTCAGCTAAAGGCAACCATTATACCCATTGATGTTGCTTGTGTGAAGTGAAGCACCACAGATAAGTCTCCAAACCTTTTTTCCTACTTCTATTTGGCCAAATCTCTAGGGATGATAAGTTGTACTCATTTGGAGTGTGTGCCATGTAGCTTAAAAATTTCTTTCCAAAAATTGTTGGTGAAAGTGGGATCTCGATCAGACACAATGGAAGTTGGCATGCCATGTAGTTTGAAAAATTGATCCATGAAGACTTGAGACACCAATGTTGGGGTAATTGGGTGTAGTATAGTCCAAAAATGAGCATATTTGGAAAGTATGTCAACAACCACCATGATGACTGATTTGTTGCCTGACTTTGGGAGACCTGTAATGAAATCCATGGAGACATATGTCTAAATGGAAGCAGGTAGCGGCAAGGGTTGTAAAGTGTTTGATATCTTGATCATTTCCCTTTTGTTCCACAGGAAGACTTCACATTCAACTACAAAAGTGAGAATTTATTTCTTCATTCAAGTCCACATTAGAGAAATTTTGAGGTATGAAATGGGACTCCTAATGAATATTATAAAATAAGAATAGATTACATCATCAAATTTGAGAGGGAAAACAGGAAAAACTTTTTCTTAACTCATATTTTCAACTTATCTCCCTACGGTTTTACTCACATTTTGAGCAGGAGAACTTGCTAGATGTGGAATTTAATTCCTCATCCAAGAAGTACCAATGTTGCATAGTTTTCATGGACCATGCTACACGAAAAATGAGAAATACATGAAAAAAATGTGATTTCATTCACTTTTTTTTATGTATTTTTCATTTTTCATGTAACAATGTCCATCAAAAGTATGCAATATGGATACTCCTTGGATTAGGAATTAAAATCTACATCCAATGAGTGCTCTCACTCAAAATTTGAGTAAATCTATAGGGAGATAAGTTGAAAATACAAGTTGAAAAAGTAGTTTTTATTTTTTAATATTTTTACTTTTTTACTTGAAAAATGGTGAATCATCCCCCATTGTTAACACCATCATCTCAAATCCTATTGGCTCTTATAAAGTTGTTTGTTCGTTGTACATTTTTGTTTTGAGGCCCATTTTATACCTCAAAATATCTCTATTGAAATAAAGAGTTGTGTGTGTGCGCATAGGTCTTTTGAAATCCTAAGTGTCTTGCGATGGTTGAGGAGTTCAGTTTTTCCAAGACACAAGTTTTGAGGGTGTAGTTCAGGGAGAGCACCACATGATCCTTATAGTGAAGAATATCATCCTTCCAAGAATAATCCTCTGAGGGATTAGGGTCTACCCATAACCTATTGATGAGTTGGGATAGAAAGGGGTAGGAGAACCATTCATGATAGGCATGTTTAATCCAAGTTGGTATGGAAAGAGAGAGAGAGAAAAGGGTGTCATGTTCCTCAAATTAGTGAGATAAAGAATTGACCACAACATTGTCACGTCCCTTCTTGTATACTATCTCATAATCATATCCCAACATTTTGGTGATCCATTTATTTTGTTGTGGTTGCAATAGACGTTACTCTAGGAAATACTTCAAGCTATGATGGTCAATGCATATTTGGAAATATCTCCCCAATAAGTATGGTTTCCAAGTGTCTACTGCATGTAAGATGGCCATAATTTCTTTCTCATATGTAGATTGACCGAAAATCTTATCACTGAGCTATTGACTAATGAAATCTAGTGGTTTACCTTCCTACATTAAGACTGCTCCAATGTATGTACCTAAAGCATCACATTCAATAAAAAAACGTTTTGTGAAGTATGGTAGGGACAATACTGGTGTGGAGCACATAACTTGTTTGAGAGCCAAGTAGGCCTGTTGCACTGTGTTACTCTAGAGAAATGCATTTTTCTTGAGAAGATTGGTGAGGGGCTTGGAAATGCATCCATAATTGTTGAAAAGTTTGTGATAGTAGCCTGTGAGACCCAAGAATCCCCTCAAGCTCTTCAAGGTTTTTGGTTGGGGCCGATATTGCATTTCCTAAATTTTTTTAGGATCAACCATTACTCTTAAACAACCCACAATGTGTCCCAAATAATCCACTTCTTCCATGCCAAAATAACAATCAGATAGTTTGATAGATACTTTGTGATCCTATAGAAGTTGTAATACCTTATCAACATGTTAAATATGTCTGTCCCATGTTGTTTTGTAAATGAGGATGTCATAAAAAAAGACCAGGATGACGTTCTGAGATATAGTTTCTGAAGGTGGTTCATGGAGCTCTGAAAAGTGGACGGGGCATTACAAATACCAAATGGCATGACCAAGGATTCATAATGGCCTTCATAGATTCTGAAGTTTTTCTTGGGAATGCCAACTTACTTCATCTGTATTTGGTGATAGCTCGAGTGAATATTTAGCTTGGTAAAACAATTAGCACCATGTAGTTCACCAAGTAGATCATAAACTATTGGGATAACACCTGCTTCGATGAGTTCCTTGATAATTTTTTTAATCTCATTCTTTTGTGCAAACAGATATCTATAAGGGCGGACATTGGGTGGCTAGGTCCTCAGAAGCAAAGGGATGTTATGATCATGTTCACTCCTAGAGGGTGAAAGCCCCTTGGGTTTGCCAAAAATCTATTAGTGGTGATCCAATAGCTAATTCATAAATGGATTAATGTTAGCAGGAGTGGACTCAATGGTGTGGATGGCGTTGAATTGCACGAGTACCCCATGATGGCCATTTTTTAGAAGATTCATCATTTGATGCAAGCTGATGATAGTAGTATCACATACCTAGAGTCCCTACCATGTATGAGTATGGTCATTCTGCTTAAATATCACATAGAGCTCTTGAAAGTCCATGGTGATAGGGCCTAGTGTGCGCAACCATTCAACACCAAGAACAATGTCACAACTAGCCATTTCAATGGAAAAAATGTGGGTTTTAAGGTGATAATCCCCCATCTGAAGCTTAACATTTTCACAATTCCCTTCACATTTCATGGTCCCTCAATTGGTGATAAGGAATTGGAAATTAGATACCACCCTCACAAAACAATTAACAACCTCTGTTATATGCTTACGGAAAAATGTATGCATGTTGCCACTATAAATCAATGCCACCACTCACCTATGTTTAATAAAATGTATGATTTTGGGCATTTATGGAGAAGAAACTCCTTCCAAGGAATGGAGTGAAATAACTGGATCATCTGGTGTAGGTGTTGTATATGTGGTGGTGTTTGTTTTTGTTTAAGGTTCACACTATTCCTCATTTAGTTTAGTTGCCAGAACCTCCTTTGGGGAGCCTTTTTCAGTAGAGTTAATTTGAAAGAATTTTGGTTCCTTGCATCTATGTCCAAGAGAATATTTGTCATCGCAGTAGTAGCATACTCCTTATTTCCTTCTTTTGACCACTTTTGTGAGCGACACCTTTTGAAACTTTAGTGTTTGGGTGGGACCTGTGGCAGGGGTGGGATGTGCCCATGAGGTGAAATTTGGAAGATTGGATTGGGAATTTAATGCAATTTCTGCATCTAAGGCCTTATGACATTCTTCCAACCAAGTAGTTGGTTGTTGCATTCAAACATGGGCTTTGATGGATTACTTTAGAACATTGTTGAAGCATTCCATGTAAAAGGCATCTCCTAGGCACTCAATCTGAATGTTCAAAGGCTATAATGTAGTCTCATACTATACCAGCTTGTCTAAACTTAGCGAGGTGACCTAGAAAGTGGGATATCCTATCAAAATAGACACAAAGCGATTTCGAAAACATGTTCCAAGTTGGCTTCTCTAAATAAAATTTATGATGCCAATGTCACCACTGTCATTGCTCTTGGTCCTAGTAATGATCTCACACATTTAGTTTAGTGTCATCATCCTAAATACTATTGAGTTGAAAATTGTTCCATTTGTGCCACCCATATTGTCAGGTTAGAGCCATAAAATTTATACATGTCAAGATTGGATGTCTTGTGGCTCGAATATTGGTTACCCTCATTGAAATGAAGGTGGTGGTTGGGTTCTCCTTATATGTGTGCATCAAAACTATGCCTATCTCCCATGGTTTCTTTAGCCTTTCTTAGGGATTGTTTCACTGCTACATGGATTTTGGCTTCAAAGAACTTTTGGAAGTCCTGGAATTCTTTCTCTAATTTTTCCACCTTCTCTAGAGCCATATTTTGAGCTTAAATATCAGTCATACATTGTCCCTAGTTACATTTAGGCTTACTTAAGAGTATTATGTTTGGAAAGAGGGATAGATCGCGAGTCTATTGATGTGGTTCACTTGAAGTCTACCTAGGAAACAAATTAGGACCACATGAAAATTAGGGGGATTATAAGCAAATGGTAACACTACGATCAAACTTTTGTCTTGAATATTATGGGCTAGGTATCTTACAAGTGGCCTATGGTGACCCCAGACCATTTTTTGTTACTCTAAAAGGATTTTTTCTCCCAACTGATCAATACTGCAATGAAAAAAATCCAAAATTCTTGATACTACAAAGTGTCCTATCAAAATTTGAGTTAGTTTTTAGTAGCAAAAACACCAAATTCTTGGGACTACAAAATGTTCTGCTATAATCTGATCTAGTATGCAGTGGCCGAAACCGTAACTGCACAAAAAAATTGATCTGCACTGTGACAATTGAAACCCCAGCTGCTGGATGTGATCTGGATCTCTATGGTAGAAACCCTAATTGTTGGATCTGATTTAGATGGTGGTGGCAGAACCCCAAATGGTGGGCACTGTGAAAGGTAGAAGGGCGATCTTTAGATAGCGAAGGGAACTATGGTTACAAAGGAATGTTAGGTTCTACAAATCATGATATATGTGGGGTTCCAATAGTATTACTCGCCCCAATATTTTATGGCACTAACTAAGGAGAATTGGTTGTACCCTTAACCATACTAACTGACTACCCTTTGTACATCCGAATAATCTCCCCGAGTGTTGTTCTTAGTCTATTGTAGAAGTAAGATGGATGATGATTTATCTAATGTTTCGTTTCAGGTTAACCTAGGGGGGGCTTTCGATATACCCAAAGGTATGTGGAAGTGCAGTTCATGCACAGTTCTATCTAATACACTACTACTTGAAGGGGTACCAATAATGATTGCAAGGATTTCCAATAAGCATGACCACCTCTTTTAGTTCATGCATGCATGCCTCCCTAAATCCATAGGTTTATGTTCTCAGTGATAGATCTTGTGGTTTAAAGACACTGGACAATTCTCTAACCTTTTTTTTTTTTTTTTTCTAAAATTGGAGGTGCAGGTGGCCTAGGAATGTACTTTGACACCACTTACTATGTGCTTGACTTACGAAGAATATCAAAATTCTAGAAATAGGAGAATAATATTTCTAGAAACACATAAATAACACATGAAATGAGACAAGCTACAAAGGTATTATATTATTCAAAGGTAGAATGCAATGTTCACTTGGCTCTTTGAGGGGGCAACCTCCAGTAGAGTAGAGCTCAATTACAATAAAACCCGATGAGACTCCCCTTATTATGTAAGACTATATAGAGCTTCATGAAAATCAAAACCCTAACTACTCATGGTCCCTTGCACGATAAGGGTTAACCACCTTATTATTAACTATGGCCTATTTATAATTAATTGTGGTATGTTTTCTATAATGCAGGTCAACCACTTACAATTATTATTAATGCAGATAACCTCTAATGGGCTTTCTTGAATAAACTAACTAATTATGACTCTAACGAGGCCCCTTGGGCTTATTACATAAATAAAGTGGTTAGGGTTAGACCCTAACACTTGTAGTCCCTAAAAGAGATATTTATTGGTTGAATTATGTTTGATCCATGGAGGGAAGTTTCATAACTCAATGAATTGAGGGTAGAGAATGGGATCTTGTTCCTTGTGTTGTGTTGTTTGGAAAGGAAAGAGAGTTGGTTAATCAAAATTTGTATTGCAGTTTACATGCAATGATTTATTGGGAAATTGGGTTGTGTGACAAGATTCACTAACCATAGGGAATTCATCCTCATGGAATCATAGCCTCAACTTGGGTGTGGCCCATTATAGATATATTACATGGAATCTTGATCCTATGGTTGTGCCAACAACTATTTGGTGTCTTATTTTCATAAAGATAAGTGTTTTGGTTTATTGTACATATGTTTAGCTAATGTTATGTATGTTATGGATTTTAATGTTTGTGCATTAGATGAATAATTTAAATTAGTAGGATGTAAATGGTATAAATATAATTACATAGCTCTTCTTATCATATTAAATTCATTCATAATTTTTATAGCATATAAAAGAGAATATGTGTATCAAAGCACATAAGCAGAAAATTTGTGAAATTCAAATCTACCCCATATGCTAAATGGTTGATAAAGAGTACCACGTATGTTAAAAATGTTGTATATCTCTTCAATTTGGTGTCCATATTCTTCTAAAGTTTAAAATACCATTAGAAAATATATTATCCCTACAAGAGATGATGCTCCTTGGTATCCCAAGGTCATCCAGACCTATTCAAAGAACATATTTGTTATTATATGGTATTTTTAAAATGAATGTGAATGAACATATTGATAAATTATCACTTACCATAAAATAATAGTCATGTCTCTTCTTGGTTGTTTACAACACACCCACAAAATCCACGGAAATGTTTTCCTAGGGACAAGTTGGTATAGGTAAGGGATTTTATAAGCCTTGATGTCTATTACTTGTATTATTTGTATAATAAATTATGCATCCTCTAATGTATCAAGCTACATATTCTTGTAAATTTTCCAATGCATATGTGCCATATCTTTGTAATTTGAAAATTATCTTCTCAACACCAAAATGTCTTGCAACCTTGGAGGTGTAAGCCTCTCTAACAAGCTATAATATTTCAACTTTAAGGACACATAACTTATATACCTTGTAGTGAAACCCATTTTGGAGATCATAGTTAGCTTTATCATCACCTTATTTTACAAAAATATATTCTTATAGATATTGAAAAACCTATTTATTTCAAGTCTTCATCTTTATGTGTGCCTATTGGTACGCATCATGTTTAAAATGTTCCATGTGCATAAGAATTTCCAATATCGTAACCTTGGATGTGGGTGGCCTTATAAGCATATATTTGTTACAATTTCTTTTCTTATATTTGATGATAATATTAACTACTCTAAATACCCATTCACTTGAAACAATGTAAACTTTGAAACGGGAACTGATACAATTACCCATTTCGTTGAGGTAGCAAAACATTCAACCGATTTTGAAAAGTGGTGATGCATAATACATTTTGGAGACCATAGTTAGCTTTATCATCACCTTATTTTACAAAAATATATTCTTATAACTATTGAAATGCCTATTTATTTAAATTCTTCATCTTTATGTGTGCCTATTGGTACGCATCATGTTTGAAAGGTCCCATGTGCATAAGAATTTCCAACATTGTAACCTTGGATGTGGGTGGCCTTATAATCATATATTTGTTATAATTTATTTTCTTATATTTGATGATAATATTAACTACTCCAAAAACCCATTCACTTGAAACAATGTAAAGATTGAAATGAGAACTGATATGATTACCCGTTTTGTTGAGGTAGCAAAACATTCAACTGATTTTGAAAAGTGGTAATGCAGAATAATTTTATTTTATTTTATTTATTTATTTATTTATTTTTTATTTTTATTTATTATTTATTATTTTTTTTTTCAGAGCATATTTTTGACACTTTAAATTTTCTTATGCATCAAATATAAATATTTGCCTTTAAATGTTAATGATTTTCATGCTAATTTTGAAACATGTTGATGTAGCATCAACCTTTTTTTTAGAGGGCTTATTTTTAACACTTTAAATATTTTGATGTGTTAAGTGAGGGTATTTTTTTTAAATGTTACATTTTTTGACACTTAAAAATTTTTATGCACAATTTTTTTTGAAATCATAATTACTTAACAATTTTTCTAGTTGTCTTATTTTTGTTTTTTAAATGTCGATTACTTAAAAAAGAAAATATAAAAATATATATAAAGATGAAAAAAACATTAAAAAAAAAAAAAATAACTAATAAATCAAGTAAGTAAAATTTAAAAAAGTATTAACAAAAACAAAAATTAAAAACAAATAGAATTAAAAAATAGAAAAAAAAAAGAAGATTAAATAACTACTAAAATTAAGATTAAAAACATTTTTAAAAAACCTATAAAATAAAAATATACTCAAATTAAAAAAATAATTCAAAATAACATATATATATATATAATATATATATATATATATATATATATATATATATATATATAACAAACCAAACAAACAAACGGTTCCTAGATACAACGTTGGAATAGGTTAGAAGAGCTAAAGGTTCCTCTTGAGTTGAGAGCTGCTGCTATAAGGCTATACGAGAATAAACACCAACAAACAAACAAAACAATTTAATAATATATATATAATATATATATATATATATATATATATATATGACATTTTAAAATTTTATAAAAAATATATATTTTAGATTGGAAAAGAAAAACGTTTTTTTTAATAAACATATTCGATTTTAAAAAAAAGACATTTAAGATTTTTAACAAAATATATATTTTTGATTAAAAAAAAAAATTGCACCTCAGAATTGACCTGTCGTCGCTCAGCTGCTTGGGCTGCATTCCCACCGGTGGTCGGGCAGTGGCAGGTTGATTCAAAGAATCACCTAGCCACCTCAGTCGCGCCTCCATGGGTAGTCAAGTGATGACAGGTTGATTCAGGGAATCAACCTGCCACAGCTCAGCCACGGCCTGACCACCCAGGTTGCTCCCCCACTGGTGGTCGGGTGGTGGCAGGTTGATTCTAGGAATCGACTTGCCACCATCCAGCCACGCGTGGGGGCGTGGCCCTAGGCAGCTGAGCTAGCCCCCATGGGCATCCACGCAGTGGTAGGTCGATTCCCAAAATCCACCTTCCACCACCTGGCCGCCCAAGCGATGGCAAGTCAATTCCGAGAATCAACCTACCATCGCTCAGTCACCTGGGTAGGACAGGTCGATTTCGTGAATCAACTTGCCTCTACTTGGCCACTTGTGGGGGTGCGGCGCGGGTGAGCGGGCGATGGCAGGTTGATTTTGAGAATCAACCTACCACCTCTCAACCACCCATGGGGGTGTGCCCCAGGCAGCCGAAATCGACCTGCCACCCCACGGATTGCACCCCAATGGGTAGTGGTAGGTTGATTCTTAGAATCAACTTACCACCACCAAGCTGCCTGTGGGGGCACAATTTTATTTTATTTTTTAAAACAAAAATATATATTTTACTAAAAATTTTAATTGGTTTTTTTTTTTTTTTTTTTTTGAGTATATTTTTGTTCTATTACATTTTTTTAATGTTTTTAATCTTAATTTTAGTAAGTTTTTTTTTTTTTTTTTTTTTTTTTTTTTTTTTTTTTTTTTTTTATTTATAATTTTCTAAAAAAAAATTATCTGGTTTGCTTTTATTTTTACTTTTTGCTAATTCTTTTGTAAATTTTTTTTACTTTTAGTTAATTTTATAATTTTTTTAGTTTTGTTTTCTTTTTCTCCAAATTTTTTTATCGTTTACATGATAAAAAAACAAAAAAATTACATTTTTTTTTTTTAAATATGTTTTTTCTAATTATTTATTTCTTTATATCTTTTAATTTCTTTTTAGTTTTTTAATTCTTATCTTTTATAGGTTAATTTTGTTTTTGTTTTTTAACATTTTAATGATTGATTTTTTTTCTTCTTTTATATATATTTGATTTTTTTTGTTTTTTTTTTTTTATTTTTATTTTATGTTTTCATTTTAATATATATTTTTATTTAAATTTTATTATTTTTTTTTCATTGTTTTAATTTTTAATTTTATGTTTTCATTATTCTTTTGAAATTTTAGTGTTTTTTGGAGTCATGATAAAATCTTTTACGCCATTATTTCAAAATGATGAAAATTTACCTTAGAAAAAAAAAGTGTTATTGCAGCATCAACACTTTTCATTTTGATGGTGTTTTTTGCACAATTTTTGCACAAAAGATTGGTTTTCACTACCATTTTTAAAACATGTTGAAAATTTGCCCTAACAAAAAAAGTGTTATTCCAGCATCAACACTTTTCATTTTTAGCACTATTTTTCATGTTTTTTGGGTTTTTTTTTGGTAGAGTTCCCGTTTTGAGTTTATACTTCCCATTTCAAAGTTTACATTGTTCTAAAATGTCTAGTTGTGTAAGGCATATTCTAGGCCTATAAACATCTTAATGGTTGGTGATCATTGTGAATAATGTTTTCCTTTCCAATTAGATAGTTTTTCCTCTTTTTAATAATATTAATAAGGGAATAGAGTTTCTTATCATACATAGGGTAGTTTAGGAATTTCCTATGAATCATGTCAATATGATGCCATATCAACTTACCTCCCTATGTTAAAACATCTCCCATAGTATATCCACTCACATCCATCTCCTATTCAAAGAGTTGGCCAATGCAAGGACTAATGCTTTATTAATCTCCTATTTTAGCTGATTGAAGTACTTTTATTAATTATTTCCCTACTAGAAACCCTTACCACTATCTCTTATGGCATGAAGAGGGACAACTAATATTGGAAAAAATATATATGAACTTTTGTAGGTACACCACTACCCCAACAAAGGTCTTAAATTTAGTGAAATTAGTAGGAGTATGGATTCCATCTTCTCATGGTTTATATTAAGTGCCCTTAATTGATTACATACTTGAAATTCACTAAGGGTTTTTGAGAATCCTCACATTTGTTGAGGTCCGCTAGTAGTAAATGCTCTTTTAGGGTCTCTAACATGCAATATGTGCACTTACTAAGCATAATTATATACTAGTATGTCATTCAAAGACACTACTAAAAATGAATCTAAATAGGAATGCAATATAACATCCATCAATTGCATAAACGTAGTTGGTTCATTACATAAATAAAGGGAGTGACTAATCATTCATACAAACTTCCCTTCTCTTGAAGGTGGGTCTTTTAGGTGTTTTTCTCTTTAATAACACTCAGTGGTATCCCAATTTGAGATCCAACTTGGTTAGATGCTTGGCACGCTAAAATTGCTATAAAAATTCAACAATCCTAAGTAGAGGGTATATATTCTTTAGTATTATCTTGTTCAAAGCTCTATAGTTGATACACATTTTCTAAGTCCCATCATTCTATGGCACTAAATTGATAGGTGAACTATAAGATGAGGTAATTGGTTGAATTACTCCCCTTTTTAATAATCTATGCAAATGTTTCTTCACTTCATCTACTACCATATGTTGTAAAAGGATCCAAGTAGCAATTGCATCCTGTGTTTCACTTCCCTTTTAGGTGTTAACCATTTAGGCTTTTTGACCACATCTCTATAATCATATAACAACTACACCTGATGTTTTTTTTCTCTTTAATACATTCCTCCATGCATGATTTTACTCTTACCAATTCATGGTTGTGATAATTCTCTCTTAGGAAAAGAAATACATACTTCTTACTAGAACTAATCAAAATTTTGGTTTCTTTGGCACTTACCATATAGATATTTAACTTATGGTTATTGTATTGATGATGTAATATTTATCATCCCTGATTAGGCAGTAATAGTTTTCTCTCTTCGTGAATATTGCATCCCTCATATGCATGTAGAAGCTTGTAAACAATACACCACCATGTCAAAGGGGACTCCATCAAACTCTAATACATAAAGAAAATATGCAACTATTAAAAAATTATCTTACACTATTTTGTGACCTTAATATTTGCATCCTTATTCAACCATCCCAGTGGATATTGGTTAGGATTATCATGAACTTCCAACCCAATATAGCTAACTAGATTGGATGTTATAAGGTTGGCCTATGATTTGGAATTGAATAGGACATATACCTTCGTATTTTGATCTAGATCTTAAAATTGAAGAGTTTTTTTATCATATCCTTCTCTTCCTTGTGATGAATACTACTTAGATTCATCTCTTCTAGTGAATTATGGTGTAGAAAATATTCTCATCCACATATTCTTTTATTCCCTCATATATTTCTTTGGATTAAACTCTAGATGTAGCTTCCAACACTTATCATTGAGTGACAATTGATATTATGATAGTTGCAATGGTTTATTGGATCCTTGCAGTGATGTGTAATAACTATCATTTTCTTGTCTTTTCCTTTCCAACATTCCTTTCCCTCCTTAGAAGTATCTTATTGGTATTTATTTTTAGAATTAGATAGTCACATTTTCTTATGGCCCATGTTCTCCAAGTATTTTTTATATACATAGTCCTCATTAGTGGTCCTTATTTTCAAGAGTATCAATTACTTTTATAAATAACTATGTAGACCCCCTAGATAATTGAGGATTACATTTAGGTTTTGGGGAGAGATACCCAACATAATTTTTTCCCCTTAACTCAATGGTGTTCTCTTCAAGGAAAATTGTAGGGGTTCAATTTTGTATATGGGCTAAATTTCCATGATTTTCGCCAAAGAGGATTCACCAATTTCTATTTTTTTTTTTCTAAAAATGATTCACCCAAATTCTATAGGATAAACTTATTTTCCCTTAAAAATCACCAAAATTTTATATAGACTATATAAAATCATTAGGACTTGAATATTTTAAAAATAAATATCTCCAAACAACTTGTAGTTTGCATACTAATTACTATTATTATTTTTCAAGGTTTTTACACTTTAAGATACATTTCAATTCTTAAAATTTTCTCTAGTCCTCTAACACATTTTACTCATGACTCTAACTGAATTGATGCAAACAGATCCAGTGGTCATCTACAAATCCAATGGGGTATATCTAGGTCTTGATAAGGGTTTGAACACCTCCAAACTTAGTTACTAGTAAATCAACTTCAAGCCTAAGTGTCCCAATGTGGCTTTCCCACTAGCTCAGTGCATGTTTCTCTAGTTTTATTCAAACAAATGAAATTTTCTACTCTTTATATATATTATATACATTGAAATATACTTCTATATATTGTAAACAATGATTCAACATAATGGTCTCAATATCAACTTGGTAGGGTTTGATGTCCACTTTTGCTAGCATTTTAGACAAAGGTTGTGAAGGAGTGATGGCACTGAAACTTGGTTGCTCTTTCTTAGGATTTTTTTCTACTCCTGTTTTAAGCGTTCACTATCTCCCAATTTCTCATCCAATAAAGCTTTTATATAAGGCCACTAACTTTCCCAAAAGTTCCAATATTGTTTGTCGTAGATGTCATTAAAAGGGCCATGTTGTGAGGGATATCAACGACTTACTCCTCTATCTGTGTCACTATCTCTTCTAGTACATCCTTGGGGTTCTTATGAGTAAAATCATCCGCCATTTTATGAGTTCATTCTTAAGCCAATTCCTAGATATTGAAACTTCCCATATACCCCAAAGTAAGTTATTCGGGTTCCAATATGATCTACAAATTATCATGGATAGTCCATTGGAATATTTTTCTTAACAGGGCTTGTATAATTTTATTTTATTTTTACTATGTAGGTTTGTTTCCTTATAGAATTAGGGGATATTTGATGTCTAAAATGGGACACCTGAAGAAAATAATAAAATAAGAGATGAATTCTCAGAGGGAAAGAAATAAAATCTTCCATACTTTTGATAGGCCATGGTGATATAAAATACAAATACATGAAAATACATATTTCTTAAAATTTGAGTGAACTTAGAGGGAGATACATAAAAAATATGATGAAAAAAACCATTTTTCATCATAATTTAAGGTTTGAATTTATTATAATAATTAAAATGCAAAACTAAAGGAACAAGAAAATGAATAAACCATTCACATAGATGAATACAAGATATATCATGGGAAACTAAAAATGGGAGAAAAATAAGTTAGAAGGTGAGGTTTGTGGCTCTATTGTCTTTTCTTTAGCTACGGAAACACAAATACAAAGAAAGTGAGACTAACTATAGAATTTCATTTGACACTATGGCTTGAGTGGTTGTTATAAAATATTTTTCTAATCTGAGTGGAAATTGGTGGTTATCCACCTTTTCCTTCAAATCACCATGATCAATATATATTTTGTATTTTTGGTAGTTTCCAAGCCCATGGTTTCATTAAACCATGATATCCACCCATGTCATTGGAGAGGAATCAGAAAACTAAAAAAAAAAAAAGACTAATTGTATAATTAGCTCTTAGTCTATACAACTATTAATTAGTTTTTACCATAGTGATTAATGGTATTGACCCATGGTTTTTGTACCCTATGATATTTGCCCATAATATTGGACATCTAAAAAAAGTGCATGACACTAAATGAAAAGACATTATGAATAATATGAATATGGACCTTCAATATTGTAAAATCATGAACTTTTCTTCTCATGATGTAGTCCAATGATATTTTTACCGTTTAAAAAATAATTAAACTCTTTTCATAAGATTTTAGTTTATTTCTTTTATGCACTTGTGACATTTTTTATTGTCAATATTTTGTCTCATTCCTTAGATAGTCCATATCATATTATTCTTATGCTATTATCTAAAAAAACAATCTTATAAGCTATATTCAACTCTTGAACAAGTATGTTCATGGGGTCTTGGATGGATAGTGATGTGCTCTATTAAGGCGCTCCTTGATGTGAAGTGACCGATTCAATTCCTCACCTGGATCGGGGTGATATATTGGACATGATGAAGATTATTTAGTCTTATCAAGCTTACTATTAAGGCACTCCTTGATGTGAAGTAACCGATTCAATTCCTCACCCTGATTGGGGAGATATATTGGACATGACGAAGATTATGTAGTCCTGTCAAGCTTAAAAAAAAAACTTTTGAACAAGTAAAATGCTAAAAGAATTAAACTCCCTTTCCTAGTGGCCTAGTATTTAGCATAATTTGATAGCCACCTCAGGTTGGGGTTTTTACATACCTCAACTCTCAATTTGAGGTAAGGTTTTGGACCTTCTAGAATCATCTTGAATTCCCTCATGTGAATAGGCCCATGCATGAGTAATGGGGACTAGCATGGAGTCCACTTAGTATGATGGTGGTCAACAAGGTAGATCAACTTGCAAGAAGCATAAATTCTATGTATAAACTTCAATTAAGGGGATTTTTGTATCATTGTAAATATCTTAATATATAGAACAATATTAAAGGGATGGGAGTTATTCACCAATATTTAACCCCTAAAAGTATCATTTGATATTCCTAAAAATATCATTTAATATCTCATCTCTGGAAGGTTTGAAACCATTAATCTCCAAACTAGAACTTACCACTAAAATAGACTTTCCAAACAATTCCCATGCTTTCCTTTCCACAAAATATTAACATAAATACAACAAAATTATATAATAATCTATTTTAAATGATAAAATATTTTAACATATTAATTTAAAATATTTTAACCTAAAATTATTATGGATTGAGTCCATATCACTATAAAACAAAATTGATAATAAATAAAAGGAAAAAAATATTTATGTAAAATACCTTAAAATATATGGGTTCACTATTAACATTATAATACATGAATTACGAAATTATAAATATACAAATGGCACATCCTAATAAACTTATCATATTTTATAACAATATACATAACTTAAAAAATTGTGAAATGTTGCTGTAATATAAATAGTTTTTTTCAAAATTTAATCTTGATTGAACTTTTATTGTAAAAATATAATTTTTATAATAATATTTTAATATGTTAATAGTGATTGAATAGAGGGGAAAATATATTTGTAGAAGTTTACCATATTAAGATATTGATTATAAATATTTCATTTTTATGATATAGATATTGAATAAGAGTAATAATCCTATTCCATAACTGATTTAAAAATTATAATATTAATTTACTTATTTTAATTATATATTTAATAAAATAGGAAAATCTATAACAAATTAAATTTATTATTAAAATAAACTTTTTAAAAATTATTATAACGAAATCTTATAAATATTTTTGTTTAAATATAATATTTTTTTAATAAGTGAATATGCTATTGTAATATAAATAAGTTTTTTTTAATTAAATTTTTATTATTGAATATTTATTTTTTATATTAATATTATAAATGTCATAGTGATTTAACAATTGGTGATCTAACATATTTTTGAAAGTTTAGAGGGTCAAGATAGCTGGTAAACAATTTTGATATTGTGATTTAGAGATTGGATAACAACAATTAAGTTAGAAAAGTGAATTCAAAATTTAGAACGAACTCTCATGAGTTTTATAGTGAAATAGGTCATTATGAATTTCCTAAAATATCATGGATGGAAAGGTTCTACCATCTCTGTGAGAATACGAACATCGAGGATGAAAATCACTTCCTCTTAGAGTGCCCTGCGTACAACCACATTAGATCTCAGTTTCAAAATCTTTGTTGCAATATGGACTTTCCTAGCCTTTTACATTGTCAAAATTAGATCTCAATTTCAAAATCTTTGTTGCAATCCTAATGTTGTCAAAATTATAGTGAGCTCACGAGGCTTCTCTCCAAGCTTTTTGAGCATAGGAATAAAATCTTAAATCAAACTAAATAATTCATTTCTTTAGGTCCTATAGACCAAAGTTTGGCCTCAGTGGACATTAACCACCACCACCACCATCATCATCAATTATTAAAAAAAAAATTATAATTTTATAACAAATTAATAAATAATGTGCCATTGGGATATGGAGATGAATATGGTAAATCAAATTTATGGTTAAACTAAAAATTAAAATTTTAAAATATTGGTTTTGGATAAGATTTGTTTGGATAATAACTTATACATATAATAAAAGAATATTTAATCAAAACATTTTCTTTTTTTAAAATGTTGCATTATTTAAAAGAATATTAACTCCATTATAATATATTTTATATAGTTTATCCAAAATATTCTCTTTTTAAAAATGTTTGATTATTTTAAAAGACTATTAACTGCATTATAATATGTTTTATTTTTGTATTCAAGCTTTGTGATCCATAATAAATTAATGAAATTTGGTATTGAACTATACTTATTGGTTCGAAATGCTTAGGCCAAAAACGTCTTTTATATGCTTTTTATTGAAAAACTTTGCTTAATATATTCTAATCTTTTGAATATAACTTCAATAACCCTTTTTTAGAAATAATTTTTTATAATTATATAAATATTTTTAAATTCTTAAAATTGATAATAAATATATTAATTTATTATATTAAACGTTTTGATTTAAAAATAATAATAATATATTAATCTATTACATTAAACATTTGGATTAAATTTTATCGGTTTTTTTAATTTATATAGCGTTGATAAGGAGTTGAATATTTCATATTTTAAATAATTTTATAATTTGTATATCTTAGTTATATTATAATTATAAATATTTTAAATAATTTTATAAATTTGTATATTTTAATTATAATATATTTATAAATAATATAATTTAATATGTTAATTTTTTTTTCGATCGTGATTATCAACTTTTACAAATCATGCATAGAAATATAAACACCATTGTGATGCCCCAAAACATTGTAAATATTTTACCGTAAATATTTTATTTACGATGTTTTATTTACAATCTAAAGGACGACAATTATTTGAATTAAATAATATTTTTTTTTAATTATTGGTTATGGAAAAATGTTTTTAAGCATTAAAAGAGACTAGCAACTTCTGAGTAGGGAAGTTGGGAAAATGCAATTGCTAGAATGCAACCCTAACTACCTCCTTTAAGGGTGAGACTCCAAGAAAAGGAGAAAAAGGGAGGAAAAGCCATGCTGAAAGGTCAGACGGTAAGAGGAGGATGCTAAGTCTGGTAATGACTAGATAGCATGCACCTGGTGTGCAACGAACTTGCACAGGTTAGTGACCTTGCAAGAGAGCTCGGGGGGAGATACAGTCGAGGAGGACATATCTCATGGTTGGGCGGACAACAGACAGATAATAACGTTGGAGTACCTTCCCAAAGGGGTGCACTACTTTTCTAGCAGAAGTCAGGTAAGTGGTCTATTCTGGAAACTTGAAGTTACTGAATACAAAGGATAATATTTGATTTGTTCGTAATAGTTAATAGCTATGGAATTCTTCTGTGGTTTATCCAAAAAACTTGAAGTTACTGAATAAAGAGAATAATACTTGATGTGCTCATGATAGTTAAAGAGCTGTGGATTCTTTATGTTTATCTGGAAACTGTCATAGGAAGATCAATATCAGAAGGGACAAATGGCACATAGGGGGCTAGTTAACCATGTAGAACTATGCTTCTTCCTATAGTGAACTGTAACGTTAAACTTGTTACAGTTACAAATGGAACTTGAGGGATGAGGCTTAAATATATTCATTGATAAACTTCGAATTTAAATCTGTCATGGGGGATATTCGAAAAAGTCGATTGAATGGGAAAAGAACCAATTTGCGTGTTGGTATCACTATGTGTGTTAATTGTTACAAACAGTCTTGAAAACAAACCCTGATACATTGGGGTTGATACAGCTTGTCTAATTCCTTGAATATCAGAATCCTAGAGTTGTAGCTTTACCTGACTCATCTTCAGCGAGGGTAATACCCTACTGGTTTGAGAACAAATGTGGTAGCTCGTACTGCATAGATATGGAGAGCAAGGATATTTTATTGAGTTAATCACAGAGGGAATTGGAACACTTGTATAGAGGTAAAACTTAACTTTTAGGACGATGTAGGCATGCTCCTTCTGTTATGAATTTCTCCAAATCAACCAGAAATTCTTCGACTCAGGTACCGTAGTGGTAAACCCTCCAGATTATAACTAGAGTCTACACCACGCAGGAGGGTTTAGGGTATTAACCCCAAAGGGAAACATAAGGGATTTATAACCATGGAAGTAGGAATGTTGATAAAACATACAGCAAGTCTTTTAATTTTCTTACAATAATAGAAAACAATCACCCTTTAAAGCAAAACAATTTCGACCATGTAGCACGCAAAAGTATAATAGATAATTTCCATATGCAAAAAACGGTAATGGGTGCCTGTCAAGCTTACGAAACCTACACTTTACATGAAGTAATAGTGAACAGTAAAGCTTCAAGAAATGAAATCAGTCAATCTCTGATAGTCCATTCAGGCACAAACTCAATCAATAATTACAGAACCAGTGTCATTACAGTTGCAAAAAAAAAAAAAAAACATATATATTATATATATATAGATCCTTCAACAGGGATGATTGCAGTGACATAGTTGAATAGAGTCAAATAGAAAACAAATCATGCAACCTGCGGCTCCAACATAGCATAAGTGCTAAACAGCGAAAGAATAAGACTATAGACAAACCACTGTTTTCCAGAGTAATATGGTCCTTCCTTGAATATGGGTGAATATTAAAAACCCTGAGCTTTAACAAAACCCCGAGAGTGAGACTGTAGTTGGATTACATTACAAGCTTAGGAGTGCATGAGGAAATTACTCCAAGAGGTCCCAAACACAGGATCACCGAGAGCTCTCAACCTAAAACAGTAAACCCTACCTAACACTAACCAGGCCTACGCCTATGAATTTAAGCAACAAAAATAAATATTGATCTGTATCTCCAAAACTGGAGCAAAATATCTAGAAAACTACAGGAATCCTCCATTGGCTTGGCTTAAAACCTTTTATTCGCATAGAATGCTTACCCGGAACAAACTTCCAGCACTAACCCGTGAGAAAGGTTGCATGGATGAAACTTCGGGATCCACAACCTCACTTCCTTTCTCCTGCAAATAGAAAACTGAGATTAGCAATAGGGAATAGAAATCGAGTTGTACAAAAACAAAAAAAACAATACACATGACAGTCAATGGAAAAGAAATGTTAACTTGGTTTAGGACTGAGCTATCCAAGCGCCAAGGAGGGTTTTAGTCTGCGCCATAACCCCACTGGTTGTCATTCGTCCACACAAAGTGCTCACAGTGTAAAGGAGAAACTAGATAGCAGAACCAAATGCAAAAGGCAAAGGAGAGAATGATGCATATCCACAGTGAGGCAGTGGAATAGCCTCCAGGAAGAAGCCAGGCCATTGGATCGGAATTCCTTCTCCTTTGCCGTCGATGGGGTGGGGAACCCAAGGTCGCAGACACCAAGGTCTCATATGTCGTGCCACGTCAAGCCGGACAAAGCAACAATTAATGCAACGCGGTGAATAATAATGCTAAGAGGATTACAATGTAATACTTACGGTGTGGAAGGATAGAGTAATAAAACACAATAAATTTTGTTCTCAGTTTAAAAGTGTTCAATATAAATGCACCTGGGAATGCTAACCATAAAGTTGGATCAGGACCTGAACCCAAGTCAGTGCCAAGGGGTGGCACGTCAGCAGATGCAAATACACATGTAATAAAACATAGTTGAATGGTTGAACCGTGTATGACCTTGAATGGTTATAGATAAGTGTTAGTACTTTAATTAAAAAAAAATTACTATGTAGATATGTAGGTTAGGAGTGTCACAAGTGGTATCAGAGCCAAGTTTCAAACACTATGGCCTCTGGAGGAACAGATAAAACAAAAGTGATAAACTGAAATCAATTTATTTCTGTTCCTATTATTTAAAAATATATATATAAATATTTTAAATATTAACCCTCCTTCTGTTAATCCTACCTTATGTTAAGAACAGGGAAGCAATAGATTGCCAACATGAGGAGAGCAGAGAATACTTCACGTAGGTTTGTGGCAGGGCAGGGACTTGAAACAGGCCTTGAGAACAACCCAGAATTATGGGTGCAGCTTGGAGAAGAGGCTCACAATACGAATCTTGCAATTTTGGAGACAGTACAGGAGCTGAAAAATGAGATGGCCTGGTTGTGAGAAGATAATGCAAGGTTAACTTTGGAACAAGAAAGGATTATAAAGAGCCTATCTGACAAACACAATCAACAACCACTGAATCCTAGCGCTGAGCAGCAGAGGGTGTCGGAGGAGCGAAATCACCACACAGAACAAGAAGAGTCAGAAGGAAGGGAGGAGGAACGAGAAGAACGATATGATAATGCCTCCAAACAACACACTTCAAAGAGGCAAGAGATACAGCTACAAGGGGAGTTTCCTAAACTCAAACCACAAAACTTTGATGGGGAATTGGAGGAAGCACTTGAGGCATAGTTTATTAATATGAATAAATACTTCCACTTATATGAGTACGACCACAACTTCAAGGCACGGTTGGCCATTTTTCAATTACAGGGAAAGCTACCTTGTGCTGGGAAGAAGTGAAGATTGTAAAAGGAGTAAGCAAGCAGAACATCACGTGGGAGAAATTTCATTGGTATTTTAAAGAGAGATACCTGATCGAGCATTTTTATGATGAAAAGCCAAGGGAATTCCATGACTTGCGGTTGGGACAGCAAATGATGGACGAGTTTATCACTCGTTTTACTTCATTACTTCGCTACGTGCCTTACATTAGAGAAGAGAAGGCTAAAGTACAGAGGCTCGTTAGTAGTCTACCCTTGAGTATGTGGGAAAGGATTGAGTTTGACAATCCAAAGAAAATGGACGAAGTAATACATAAATCTAAGATTTGTTACCAGCAGGGCGAACAGAAGGGAGAAAATCCAAGTAAAATATGGAATGATAAGAGGAGTAACAAGCTGGATGGAAATAATAAATGGAACCATGGTAGTAGTAACAGGGGTTTTGTTAAGGGACAAAACAGCAGGAATGGATAGAAACGTTTGCTCAAGTCAAGGCAACCCAGTGAGTCTAGAATCAGCGAACAACCTATAAAGCTGGATAGTGAGGGGACAACAAGGCCCCCAATGTAGTGTTGGGTTTGTGGTGGGCCTCACTATGTTGAAAACTACCCTCAATGAAAGGGAATTGAGCAGGTTTCCCAGATTCACGAAGCATTGACAGTTGGAGATGTAGGACGTAGCCTGCCCAGAATTAACGCTGCTCTGGAAGATCGCCAAGCGGAGTACCAGCCGACCATGGTGGAATTCAAAGGTAAAATTTTAGACCTTATTATCACTGTTTTAATTGACCCTGGGGCCACCCTAAGTTATATTAGTCCTAATGTTGTAGAGTATTGTAAGTTGCAACCTATTAAATTTAAAAATTCTTAGCTAGTACAGCTGGCCACAGGGGCAAAAAGATGAGTGCTTGCTAAGGTCATTAACTACCCTTTAAAGATAGTAGGATAGCCAGTGGTGGTAGATTTGAATGTGCTTCCCCTTGGTTCGTACGATATTCTAATCGGTATGGACTGGTTAGAAAAGCAATGGTCCATAGTCAACTATAAAACAAAGACTATTTATTTCAGAGATGAGCTTGGAGCAAGGCAAGAGATGCAAAGGATTAAGCGGCCAGTGTAAATTCGCCCAATAAACGCTTCTCAGTTAGCAAAATGCATTAGGAAGGGATGCCAAAGTTATGCCATCCAAGTAGACTATGCTAACTCAAAAGACAAATCAGCCCTATTGGCAAACATTACTATGATACAGGAATTTGTGGATGTATTTCCAGAAGAAATTCCCAGGCTACCACCTAAAAGAGACAGATTTTACAATCGAACTGGTACCAGGAGCAGCCCCAGTATCCTGAGCACCCTACAAGATAAGCACACCAGAATTGACTAAGCTAAAAATGCAGTTACAGGAGCTATTAGACAAAAACTACATTTGCCCCAGTTAAATAAATTGATCATCAAGAATAAATATCCTTTACCCTGGATTGATGAAATTTTCGATCAAGTAAAAGGAGCAACGGTATTCTCCAAGATTGATTTGCAATCAGGGTACCACCAAATTAGGATTAAGGAGAAGGATGTATCTATGACTGCTTTTAGAACAAGATATGGACATTACGAGTTTGTGGTGCTACCCTTCAAGTTGACCAATGCGCCTGCAACTTTTATGTGTTTAATGAATAATATATTCCATCAGTACTTGGATAGGTTTGTGCTGATATTTATTGATGACATACTAATATATTCCCGAACTATGGAGGAACACCAGGAGCACCTTAGGTTGGTACTACAAACCCTCCAAGAACATCGGTTATATGCCAAGTTCAACAAGTGTGATTTCTTTAAGGAATAGATACAATAGTTGGGACATATAATGACTAAAGAAGGGATCGCGGCGGACCCCAAAATGATAAGGACCATAATGGAATCGCTGGTACCAAAGGATGTGGCAGACATCAGATCCCTTATGGGTCTAGCAGGGTATTACAGATGGTTTGTAGAGGGATTCTCGAGAGTAGATTATCCTATTACTTCCTTGCAGGAAAAGGGAAGAACCTTCAGGTGGACAGCTGAATGCCAAAAGAGTTTTGAGTATCTAAAGGCTCTGCTCACCAACGCACCCATTCTAGGCATAGTTGATCCTAGTAAGGACTATGTGGTGTGCATTGATGCAAGCAAGGAAGGTGTAGGGGGCGTGTTGATGCAAGTAGGGAGAGTAATTGCTTACGAATCAAGGAAATTAAAAGAACATGAGCAGAAATACTCTGCTTATGATCTAGAATTGGCAGCTATTATTCACGCTCTAAAGATGTGGTGACATTATCTTATGGGAAAGAAATTTTTATTATTAACAAGATCACCATAGTCTGACCAATTATTTCAGCCAGCCCACCTTAAATGCCAGGTAGGCATGGTGGGTGGATTTCCTAAGCGGTTTTGATTTTGAAATCAAGCATTTGAAGGGGAAGGAGAATTGGGTGGTAGATGCTCTAAGTTGGAAAGTGCAATGTCTATATGAGATTTCCTATAACGAATGGAAAAGTCCTTTCGGGGACATGATTAGAGAAGCAGTAGAGCAAGATAATGAATATCAGCAAATAAAATAGCAAGTACAACATTCCAACAGCAAGGAAAAACAATAGGGTTATGTGTTAGATACCACTGGAATGCTGTATTATCAGGACAAGCTATATGTACCTTACTAGAACAACATTAAAAACTTGATTTTGGATGAATTTCATAAAAGCCATTATGTGGGACACCCAGGATATCATAAAATTATTACAATACTCAAAAAAGAGTATTATTGGCCAGGCATGAAGAAGGATGTGGTGGAATGCCTGACACGTTGTCTGGAGTGTCAACAAATTAAGGCAGAGCACCAACACCCTGTAGGACTGTTACAACCATTACCTGTCCTAGAATGGAAATGGGAAACTGTCTCCATGGACTTCATAATAGGTTTGCCTAAGACAAAGAAAAAAAATGACTCCATCATGGTGGTGGTGGACAAGTTAAGTAAATTGACACATTTAATACCTGTACAATCTACTTTTAAAGCAGTGCAGATTGCCCACATTTTCATGCAAAACATTTTTAGGTTGCATGGACTAACTAAAACAATAATATCATACCAGGATGTAAAGTTTACCTCAATTTTTTGGAAAACATTGTTTGGAGAATTAGGAACTTAGCTTAATTTCAGTACAGCTTATCACCCTCAGACCGATGGACAAACCGAACGGGTGAACCAGGTGCTGGAAGACATACTAAGGGCATATGTGATGCAAAAACCAACTAAGTGGGAGGATTATCTACACTTGGTCGAGTTCGCATATAATAATGGTTGTCATACATTGTTATGAAACCAGCTCAAGAAAAGATAGGAAAGATAGATCAACGCCTTAGAATTTAGCCTCTTCGAGGGGGAAACCTCCTTTACATTACATAAATGAACAATTCTTGGATGATTCAAATGAAAAAACCTCCTTTCTATACATACAAGTCTAAGGAGTCACAATATAACCCAGCTGACCTAACAATAATAAGATAAAGCCACAAAAATAACACTAGAGGGATTCTATGGGGCACAATAATAACAATATGGAGACAATAGGGCCACAACAATATTAATAAGGGATGCAACTACAATATTAATGGTGTAATCACTAGTATTATAGGGGCCCAACATGCCCCTCTCCTTTAAAAACGTGTTGTCCTCAATGCTTCAGTAGTTCTAGATCCTTCTGTATAAAATTCTCATCCTCCCATGTTGAATCTTCAGTGGATAAGTTCTTCCACTTGATAAGATACTCTGAAATTGATCGATTTCGTAACTATCGAGTTCTTGTTTCTATGACTGCTTCTGGTTCCAATATAATTTTTCCTTCCTCAACAAGTTCTGGAAATATTGTTTGAACTGGGAGCTTGTCACCTATAACCTTCTTTAAACATGAAACATGGAAAATTGGGTGCAATCGAGAAGCTGTAGGAAGCTTCAATTTGTATGCCATAGTACCAATATTTTGCAACACCTTTTACAGACATAAACTCTTTGGTGATAATTTATCATCCTTCTTTGCTTGCTTGAGGGACATTTGCTTATATGACTATAACTGTAGGAATACCCAATCACCTACGTCAAAACTTCTTTCATTGTGATTTTGTTTTGCCTGTTGTTTCATTCTATTCTGTGCCAACACGGGGTTATCCTTTAAGAGTTGCAAGACTTGTTGTTGATGTTCGATGTGATGTTCCACTACTTGAACCTTAGAATTTTCTCTTAAATATGATGTGATGGATGGTGGCTGATATCCATAAAGTGCCATAGATGGGGTCATTTTTGTTGCTGTATGGAAGGAAGTGTTATACCACCATTCAACAAGAGGCAAGCATTTGACCCATTATGTTTGTTTATCAGATACAAAGCAATGAAGATATCCTTCCAAACATTTGTTTACTATCTCAGTTTTCCCATCAGATTGAGGATGATAAGATGAGCTATGAGCTAACTGAGTACCAAGACAAGAAAATAATTCTGTCCAAAAACTTCCTGTAAAAATGGGATCTCTGTCACTTACAATAATCTTTGGGTTTACATGTAGCTTTTGAATTATTTCCATAAATGCAGTAGATATTGTACTAGCTTTAAATGGATGTGATAATGTAAAAAAATGTGCATACTTAGTAAGTCTGTCAACTACCACCATGATGACACTCTTTCCCTCAGAATTGGGTAAACCTGTGAAAAAATCCATTGAAACCTCCTCCCAACGTTGGCTTGGAATGGATAAAGGTTGTAATAGACCCGATGTCTTAATTGTTTCAACTTTATTTTGTTGGAAAACGAAACATTCCGCAACAAGTTTTTGAATATCTGATTTAAGGCCATCCCAAAAAAATTCCTTCTTAACCCTGTGGTGAGTTTTTAAAAATCCTTAGTGTCCTCCTAAGGGAAAATTATGCAATTCCATAAGAATCTTTTGTTTTAGTTGGGAATTCTTACAGAGGTATAAGCGATCTTTGTACCATAAAGAATCATTTTTCCAACTAAATGTATCAGACACATTGGAATCTTGTTGTAACTTCCGAATAAGTGCCCACACTTCTTCGTCATTCTTCCATTCCTCCCTTGCTTCGTTTATCCAATTTGGTTGGATAATAGAAATGGCGCACAACAATTCTTCCACATCGTCATCCTTTCTTGAGAGTGCATCTACCACCACATTTTGCTTCCCTTTTTTGTAGATGATTTCAAAGTCATAACCAAACATCTTTGTGACCCACTTTTGTTGCTCTTCAGAGGATAATCTTTGTTCTAAAACTTATTTAAGGCTATCATGACTCTTTTTTACCTTGAAGTGTCTTCCCATTAGGTAGGGTCGCCGTTTCTTAAGTGCGTGTAGTATTGCCAACAATTCCTTCTCATAAATAGCTTTGTGTAAAAACTTTCCCTTAATTTGACGCTTTCAAAAGTAATGGGTCTTTCATCTTCCATTAAAACAACAACAATTCCATTTCCCGAAGCATCACATTCCACAATAAAGGTTTCTGTGAAGTCTGGTGTAGCTAAGACCGGTTCTTGGCACATTTCTTCTTTAAGATGTTCAAAGGCCTTTGTTGCTTCTAGAGTCCATGAAAATGCATCTTTCTTCAATAATGTTGTTAGAGGTGCTGCTATTCTCCCATAATTCTTAACAAACTTGCGATAATACCCTATCAACCCGAGAAATCCTCACATATGCTTTATGGATGTCAGGATTTTCCATTCCTTAATGGCTTTAATTTTTCTAGGGTCTACCTTAACTCCTTCATGAGATACAATATGACTTAGATATTCCACCTCTTGTACTCCAAAGAAACATTTGGATCTTTTTGCGTATAATTGTTTCTCCTCCAATAGTTGTAGCACCTCATCAACAAGTTCAACATGATCATTCCAAGACTTGCTGTAGATTAGTATATGATCAAAAAATACTAACACAATTTTTTTAAGAAAGGGTTTGAAAATGGAATTCATCAAACCTTGAAATGTAGAAGGTGCATTGGTAAGGCCAAAAGGCATGACAAAAAATTCGTAATGACCCTCATGAGTTCTAAATGTTGTTTTCAGAATGTCTTCAGTCTTCATTCTGATTTGATGATATCCTGAACGAAGATCCAACTTGGTGAAGTAAATTGATCCATGCAATTCATCGAGTAATTCATCAATGACAGGAATGGGGAACTTATATTTAATAGTGAGCTTGTTGAGCTCCCTATAATCCGGACACATGCGCCATGATCCATCCTTCTTGTGCACCAATACTACTGGAGCAGAGAAAGAACTTTGACTCGGTTGAATTATACCAGCCTCTAGCATTTCTGCAACCATACGTTCAATTTCACTCTTTTGGGCATAGGGATATCTGTATAGCCTAATGTTTGGAGGAACACTTCCTGGAATCAGATGAATAGCATGATCAAGATCACAAATAGGTGGGAGACCTTTGGGAGTCTCAAATACCTTGGAATGACTATCTAGGACTTTTTGGAGATCTCGAGAAATAGATGATTTCAGTTTGGAAACATCTAGTGAACATAATTGTGAAATTACACCTCTTTTTTCCTTTTTTAGAAGCTTTGTCGTACTATTAGAGCTGATTATCTTTCCCAGTCTCGTTGCAATACCCCTTAATTCAACTTCCTTTCCTTCTGCAAAAAAAATTCATGAAAAGTTCTTGAAAATTAAAAGCTATTGTACCCAATGATTGTAGCCATTGGACTCCTAGTACAACATCAACACCTCCCATTGGAATGGAAAGCCTTGGGCTACTCAATACATATTCTCCCATGGATAGCTTGATATTATGGCACTTTCCAGAGAAATTTATTTTTCCTCCACTTTCAACCATTACTTGGCACTCTGGTCCTAGATATAGGAAGCAATTCAATTCTTTTGCTATCTTACAATGAATAAAATTTTGGGTACTTCCTGAATCAATCAACACTATTGCCTTTTTCTTCTTGATATACCCTTCTATATTAATAGTTTGAGGAGTGGTAATTCCAGCCAATACATTACAAGATATGGTTGGATTCATTACTTCTTTATCTAGGGTTTGTTGCTGGAGTATATCCTCTTATTTTGACATTTCTTGTTCCTTTCTTCCTCCTCTTCACAATCTATGTAGAATAATTTCTTCTCGACACGCTTATGACCTTTATTGTATTTTCTATCACAACTATAACAAATCCCTTTTGCTCTTTTTTCTTCCAATTGTTGTGGTGTCAACCTTATAGGTTGTGGAAGGTTAGGGGCAACAACACTTCCATCTTTATAGTTGTTAGTGGTAGGCTTCCTGGTTGCCATAATTTTGCTTTCCATTTTTCTTGCTAACTTGAATGCTTGCTCCAATGAATCAGGTTCCCAAAGGCAAACCTGATGTTGAATATTATCTTTTAAAGTCCCTATGAACACATCGATCCTATGCTCTTCTGGAATATCTTTTAGCCTTATGTTCAATTTTTGGAAGTCCTCAATGTGATCCATCACTAAACCGTTTTGTTTGAGACTTATCAGTTGGCTAAAAAAAGTGTTGCTTTTTGTATCCTCATAATGTGCTATCAATTATTCCGTAAAAATTGCCCAAGTGACCATTTGTTTATGAGAGCAAATCCGTTGATACCATACAAACTGATTTGGTTCCAAATATAAAGTGGAAATATGTACCTTTTGTGTGTTTTGCACATTAATGAGAACGAAAAATTTCTCCATCTATAGTATCCATGTTGCGGGATCCTTGCCATCAAACTTCCACATATCAATTTTTGGAATATGGTGGTTCTTAGATCCAACATTAGAGTCTATGAAATCATGATTAACATTTATTTTTTTCTCATCACGAGTTTCCTTTACTACCCTTTCACCATTAGTAAGTATCTCTTGTAGAAAATTTGTCAAATCTGTCTTCAAATCTGCCATGCCTCTCTTCAAATATGTCTTCAAATCTATCTTCAAATCATCCATCTTAGCTTCCATGTCATTCATCTTAGCTTCTACATCTTTCTTTAAACCATCCATCTTAGATTCTGTTATTTTTTGTGCGGGTGACATTTGTTGCACTTAGTCTCATGATTTTGATATATCAGGCTGCATTTCTTCCTCTTCTTCATAAGTCATTCTAGAGCTTTCAAGTTGTTTACTAGGTGTTTGCATTTTCTTTCCTCGGGGCATTAGTTACCGATAATAATGCTATACTATGCACTTTGAATTCCTTCAAAATAATTTTTCAAACCAAGCTTAAGCAAAAATTTAAAAAAAAATCTACACACCTTTTTTCACTTTGTAGGAGCTCAATATTGCCTCTGATGTATCTTTGTAATTTCAGATCTTCCAATTCTGAAATTGTGATCTATGGTAACCCTCTGCATTCTCTTTCAAATGCCACTAATCTGATCAAATTTAGATTCTCCAAGAAAGAGTTATGCACAATATCCCAAGATGACCTGATTATATACCTTTTTAGAAGAGTGAAATTGTACGAAGTGCCATGTGTCACCGTTTCAACCTTAGGATATGAAAAATATATACAGGAAACTACATTCTGTCCTCTTTCTGTAACTTCTTACGAAATTTCAATTTGATGCGCAAAAAAAAAAGTTATGACTATTTTCCCCAGCTCACCTATTTGGAATGTAATTCAGGAGTCTACAAAAAGACTAGCTTCCTCAGATCATATATCCACAAATATTGCAAAAAAAACTTTGAAACAAGGTTTAGCGTGATTTATTCTCAAATGGGTTTTTTGGTAGCATCTGAAATGTCGCAGAAAAAAAGTTATAGCGCAAATTCCATGATGATCTATTTGGAGCAGCGAAACCCTAGAATTCAAAGCTCTGATCCCAAATGTTATGAAACCAGCTCAAGGAATATAGAAAAGATAGATCAACACCTTATAATTCAGCCTCTTCGAGGGGGAAACCTCCTTTACATTACATAAATGAACAATTCTTGGACGATTCAAGTGGAAAAACCTCCTTTCTATATATAAGACTCTAAGGAGTCACAATGTAACCAAGTCGACCTAACAATAATAATATAAAGGCACAAAAATAATAATAGAGGGATTATATGGGGCACAATAATAACAATATGGGGACAATATGGGCACAACAATATTAATAAGGGAGACAACTACAATAGTAATGGGGTAATCACTAGTATTATAGGGACCTAACATTGGATGTAATAAGGCTAGACTTAGATAGATATCTACACGTAAAAGAAAAGAAAGTGTGATAAGGGTTGGCGAGTTTAAGTGCACCCTAATAAAGAAGTAAAAATGCTAGGATAAAGTAGGTAGGGTAAGTAGATGATGGTTGCAGAATAAATGTGTGGTGAATGGTTAAGTTTAATGCTAAATCTTTTGCTTTCTTCACTTGGACAAAGCACAACTCGCATTGGAGATAACACATCAAAGAAACAAAGTCAAATTAATTAATTTCCCTATCCATTTTCCCATTAAGTTTCACTAATTTCCCCTAAGTACTAAAGGCACTTACAAAGTTAGAGGGGCTAAGAGCATTTCTCTAGCGTTTGGAGGGACTGGACCATCGGCCCAATAATTTGGAATACCTAAAGTACTTAAATCCCCTTCCTCAAGAATTACCCCTTCATAAAGTCACTCACTCCCTTTAAAAAGTTTTTCCTAAGTAAAATACTATTTTACTTAGGGAAATTAAAACATTCTCCATATAAACCCTCATATTCATTTAGCCTAAGCAATAAATGTTATATGATGAAATATACTTTCTGAAATGTTTTATCTTAGCGCATGTTGAATTTCCACAAAGTCATATTAGCTTTTAACTTGTGTTATTTAACTCCCAAAAATAAAACACCCATTACCCGTATTATTATAAAAACCCCAATTTCTTACATATCTCATCCCAATGGTTAATTATAATCGTAAATAAAAAAATAAATGGAATTAGTTAGATAATATGTAGTTAATTAAGAACCCAACCTCCCCACCATGCTATGAGAATTAATTAAGTCATCAGGACTTATTAATAACTCAGTGACCAATCAAATCGCCCCCGATACGATTAAGTCTTTTAATTAATCTTACCCACCCCTGTTATACAACAATCACCTCAGCACCTCGACCATTGTTTGATCAGATCCCTTAGATCTGATGGCTATTGCCCATATCGCATGAGCCTTTTGGTCGACCTTTAGCATGCGATGTGAGCAGTTTCCAAAATAATGCCGATTCTATGTGTCGAAAGATGTGTGGAATCGCGTGGTCCTCCATAGAAACCATTTACCTCCCATAAGTGGTGCAATGAAACCCACTTATATCTTTCCCATAAACAACAAAAAACATCAAATCACCCCCACTTCCCACTCTCTGCATATGAAAAATTTTCTATTGTTCAATCAAAGTTTACCTACCAATATCAATCATTTACTTGTTTAAACACAAAAACCCCAGTTTTGCTCATTTTCATCTGATTGTGCAGTAAAACCCTATGTAACCCATCTGTGCCACCTAAAGCCTCTGTTAACTAATTCAAGCATGGTTTACCTCCTGAAACGCATTCTAGACTCACTCCACAAACCTTTCAAGCTCAAATGAAACATTTTCAACCTCCCTTGCAAATTAATGCTTTCTTAACAATTTGTTTTATTTTACAGGTGATCAAAAGACCACAACCTTCGATAAATAGTCTTAATACTAGTCATAAGACCTGTTTACTCCAAGATTGTTATCAGGTCTATTCAAATAGAGATGGAAAATAAAACACACAATTAAAAGACAAGCATGGGAAACATGAAATTAAAAGATTTCCTGTTGAAATAAACAATGAAAAGACTAAAATATACAGTGAAGGTAAAAGGACACAGTAAAGAACAATCAAAGTGTATCAGTATTAAAGAGTATCAAATTTAAGACCAAGTCAAGTAAATCAGCTACCAAGAAGATAAACAACAAAGAAGATAGTTACAAAGCATAGCATACAAATTCATGTCAAAGTGAAGACAGATGAAAAAACAGAGCAGTAAAAGTAAACAGTAAACAGTAAAAAGTAAAAGTAAGCATGGAGACACCAAGGGTTAATCAAATATGAAAACACTTTCACTAGCTACAATGAAGTTTATCCAAAGTAAAAGTGAAAAACAATTGAAAGAAATTCAAGGTTAAAAGATGAAATCAGAGAAAAAATGGTACATTCTTCAGAAATTTCCTGTTTAAGTCATAATGTTACATAAACTATTGTGGCCAATACAAGAATTATTTCACGAAAATGGAGGAGGTTGTTGTTCCTAATAGTATAGTATACAAAAACCTATCTCACTTTTACACAGGTATTACCAAAAGGGAGATAAGTGCATGTCTTCACAACCTATTTTTTAGTTTGTGCAAAGTCTTGTTTTTGAGATCTTGTTGCAGAGAATATTGTGAACAGTCGGAGCTGAATTTTGGGAAACTGAGAGAGGTTTATCGAAAAAACTTTCGTATCTACAATAACCTCTTTCACTTTTTACATATCTATCTCGGATGGAGATATACGAGCGTATCATTGGACCGTGAGTTTGTAGATTTTCTGGGGCAAAATGGACAAAGGAAGGATGCAGTTAGTGACTAGGATGTCTCATCATCAACTAAGGGTTGTTATCAAATTCGAATTTCTCCTCTTTATTACCATAAATCCATAAAAATAGTGCCAAATAGATTCATTAGTTTTAAATGTCCTTTATTTAAGTTCTATTAATGTAAACAGTTGGAGATATTTATGAAACTAATCTTGATATTTTTTCAAGATATTTTTGTTTACAATTAGTATAAATACTTCTTCATTTGAAGTATTTTGGGTGGATTCTACAACATTTCTATAGACATTTTCTTCTAGAATTGAAGTGCTATTGTACCAACATTTGTATGGCTTGCTGGATCAAGGAATAAAGCTGAGGCGGTTTACAGGATACTTGTGTCAAACAGAAATCAAATAAGTATTCTATATCTCTTTTTTAGCATTATTTTTCCTCTGTTTATTAATAATAATATGTGTTTTCACGAAATCTGAATGATAAACGAAATAATGATATCTCAGAATTTTCTTTGCTACAATTTGTTTTAAAAGGTTTATCTTTCTTAATGTTTTCTTCTAGATTATCATAGTTAGGGAATTCTTGAATGCTCCGTTACTTCTTAGTTTATCCCTTTGGCTCAATTAAACAAAGAATTATTAATTGCTCTTTGTTGATAGGCCTCTTCTATTCCTCATCTTGACCCCAATAAAGGATTCTTCATTGCCCTTTCTCCATAGTTAAGACCATCTCATCGACCTGAACTTGACATTTTCCTTCTGTTTTACTATCTTGCCCTATGCGTTTTCCCTTTAGTAAGTGATCTGATCCAGTTAACATAGTATTCGATTAATCCATATCTGAATGGTTTGAAGGTCTTGCTCTATCCATCTGTTCCCATAAATCCACCATCCAAACAAAAATCCACAAGCATTCATAACTAGCATAATATCCCTTAAAACAAAGCTAAATTATAAAGAGAGAGCCCTCTTTGAGTGTAGGTTGGCTAGAACCTATACTTAAAAGGTTGGTTTGTGGTTACCTTAGAAATTTCTTTCTTTAACCTAGAGAAAATTCAAAGTGATAACAATATCTTCTTTCAAGGTATTGTGTAATCAATGTAGGATATTTTTTTACAATTGTATAAATAAATATCTTTTATGAGTTATTAAAGGTGGTACCTTTCCATAAGCAATTTTGTAAAAGCATTGATGTACAAGTTGTTTCTAGATCACTGATAATAAAACAAAGGATTCTAAATTTGGTGTCATACAGTCTCGTTTTCTTCTGTAAGTTTTCACTGTGTTTCAATTCGTTATGTTTATTCTACATATTCTTAAATTTTACAGATATATCAAGTGAGAATAAATGTGTTATAGTTATTTTTAAAATTATGTCTGAAGTTATTATCATAAAGAGACTGAGATATTGGATTCTCTGTCTAAAATGCTCCCTCTAAATCATAAAATTGTCAACATCTTATGTAATTTTAAGAATAGTTTCTTTAACTTTCAAACATTGGACAAAATTTTTCCCACTTATGATAACTTATCTTTCTATCTGAAATCTAAATTAATCATATCTCCTTACTATTCTTTCTACACACCTTATAAATTCAAATCACTATGTGAAGTTAAATAGTAGCCCCTTGATTATCTATTAGTACTATCTAAAAGAGTTAATACATCATTCTTACAGTTTGTTCTATGTGTTGTTCCTACATAAAAACCAAAACCAAAACCTGCAAAACAAATATCTTAGATGTTTTGGCATGATCAATTGACCATTATCATCTTAGAGGAAGAACATCAATCCGGAGTTGTTGTCAGGGATTCGAATTTGATAAGTTTTCTTGGGACAACGATATAAACCATATAACTTTAAAGGTGACTAAAGGTCTAGCTAGGTCAAAATTCTTCACCTGGCGACTCCACTGTGCCAAACTAGCACCTTTTAAGCACACTAGATCTCATTCTGAACCTAACACAGTTAGTCCTCTGTAAGATCCAAAAAAACTAGTGAGAAGGACCAATTCTTACAGAAAAATTCAACCATCTTATTCTTCTTCAACCCTCCCGTCTAAATATATATTATCATTTGATCCCTAATACATTCCATCTAATATAGATTGGACACAATTATCACCTAGGGTTTCTAAACTTTTAGATAGGAGAGTTGATTTCAGATTAGATTTCCTCATTCACTCACTTGAAACATGTCAAGAATCCCCACTGCCAACATAATCACCTAAATCTGAGTCTGAAATGGGTGTTCATTTACTTGATTACAAACCTACAGACTTCATATTCCATACTACATATTCATTTCCTTCCACTTCTGAACAACCTGAAGGGACCTTTTCTATATACTCAAATCCACACTTTGAAACTAAAGAGGGTACTCAGTCACAGGTCCAAACGTTAGTTATTAAGAATCCCTTAATGTCATATAGGAGCTCTCTGTTGGCATTATGATACAGATTTTGTCCTTGATGGCAACTCACTCAAAGGTATGATACAGGTGGTGGCAACTCAATCAGATGACATATCATAGTACAACAGGTCAAGAGAGAGGTATACGCAGGTTAACCTTGATGAAAGTGTGTATACACGTGAATGAGAAGAACAAAAGACGTGTATACGTACACACACAGGTTCACAGAAGGAAAGGCATGTACATATTGGAAAACTAAGTTTTGGTCCGTGGTATTTGCTCTGTGGCATTTGGTCCATGGTATTTTGGTATTGGTCCATGGTATTTGGTCCAAAATGTTGACCCCAGGTATTGGGTCCAAGGTATTGGTCCTACATGGTTTTGGACCATGGTATTGAGAGAGGCCTAAACTTATATAAGGAGAAGATCATTAGGCCAAGCGTGGTGCAGGTGTGCAAGTAATAAATATTTGATGAAGTGTGAGATCTAGTATGCTGCTTATGGGTTTGTGATGCTTTGCTCGAACTGAATCAAGGAGGCACCTATGCGTTTGATAAAGGTGGATGGATCAAGATCTTGAAAACTAAAATGTATTATCATTATATGGTATCATCATGAATAGATCTAAATACTGACGCATGTTTTATATCTTATGGTCTGGGTATATGAGAAGTTGGTAATTGCAGCAAAGGTATAAGTAATTATCTTTAGATCTCTACGCGGGTTCTCTCTGGTGAAAGTGTGTATACACGCTGGTTTGATACAGTCAAGTAGCATATACATTATGAGAGTTGATATTTCAGGTTGCTGCTGGTTCTAGTGGTTTTTGCAAGAGTTCTAGGCTCTGCTTTGTGTACTGGTAACTGTGTTTTGATAACAGGGTTTCAGTGATTTAGTATTGGGTGATTCAGAGATTGATGATGCAAGTATAGTTGATGATTGCATTGTAGTGGTGATTGTTTTGTATTTATGGATCCAGTATGAAAATTTATGAAACGTGGTCCCTGGAAGAAAAGAGAAGGTTGTAGCCTTCTATAGGCCAGCACCTACATACTAGTACATAAGCTAGTACAAGAGCTAAGGGGGTTGTAGCTCCCTTCCAGGAGAGTCTGGAGAACGAGAGAAGGTTGCAGCCTTCTGCATGTAGAAGCCTACATACTGGTATAAGACTACACCAGTACAGAACCATTGTAAAAATAATTTTCTTATTAAAAGAAGATAGAGACGAATTGCAGTAGGTGGTTTTCACCCACATTGGGTTTCCACCTTATATCATGGTGTTAATGTGTGCTTCTTATGTGCAATGACGTGTTCTGTTTTACTGCACCTGTTTACTATCTACATGGTTAATAATGTTCTGATTAAAGATCAACTAACTGAATCATAAGTTTACTGGATATAGGCTAGTTGCATTAAACTCAGTTGCGTATACGCGCAGGTTGCCTTAACTAAAGTAGCATATATGAATCAGAGTATGAAAATGAAAAAGTGTCTGATTTGCTAATACTGATTCACCCCCCC
>APFE030242175.1:2557-15343 GCA_000404065.3 Pinus taeda
TTGAAGATTTGCAGGTAAAACAAGTACAATCAACTCCACTCATGATTGACAACACCTCTGCAATAAAGTTGGCCAAGAACCCAAAGTTCCATGATCGAACAAAGCACATCAATACTAAATATCATATGATCAAAACAATCCATCTCCATCATTGTTCCACAAATGAGAAAATTGTAGACATCTTCACCAAAGCGCTTGGAAGAGAAAAACTTGAAAGATTCATAACGATGCTTGGACTCACCAACATCCCTTCAGATTAAGGGGGGGAATGTTGACACCTAATCCTCACGGTTGGGTGAATTTATGTAAATAGTTAAATTAGGAATATGAACAGTCATCAGAAGATGAACTGAGCAGTCACACCCTTTTGTATATAACAATAGCCTACCTAATGAAATGGAATGAATTGTTTTACTGCCTATTGGAGTTACTACCTGGCCTAACAGATCTATTTAGAATCTTGTTAAGATGATCAAATTACTTCCTTAGGATATAAATTTCTTCTAGACTCATCTTCTTGCATTCTTTATCCTTATTTTTTATATGGTTCTCCATTTCATCCTTGTTCCTTGTTGCTTCACATGTTTGGGTCTTAAGAGAGGATACCTCTGATTTCAGTCTTCATATTTATTCATCTTTTTCTTCTAGTTGGCATGCCATATAATTTATGCCCCTTTTTGCTTCACCTACTTATCCTTCTAGGAGGGACAAAACTTCCATCACCTTTTTAGATGCTTGTACTTGTTTCTTTTCTTCTTCCATTTGAGATTTAAGGGAGGATACATCTTCCTTGTACTGACCAATTTTTGCTTAAAATTTGTTCAATTCCTCATATATTTGTTCAAGATGGTTTGACAAAATGTCTTCTCTTTTCTTTGATTTATCCAACTGATTTGTCATGGATATGACTTCTTCATGATGTCTTTTCTTGTTTTTATGAAATTCCTCCTTAAGCTTGGTCAACTCCTTATCTATTTCTTATACTTGAAGCTTGAAAAGGTCAAATTCCTTCCTTGTCTTTTCAAGGTCATGGTCACCATCTTGCGCTTCCTTCTGGAGCTCCTCATTTTCCTTTTTCGAACCGCTTATCTCTTCTAGGGCGGCTACAAGTTTTTCCTTAAGATCTATTTTAACTTCTACTTGAAGAATTTCTTCATGATCATCTTCCTTTATACAACTGGTCCCTTCATATTTTCTTTCATTTATCTTCTTTAGTTCATCTTTTGGACCAGACATTATGACTAATAATCCTTTAGAGTGAAGATATTGAAGCTTTTCCCAAAGCTCTTTTGCTGATGAACAATTTTCTATTATGTCCTTTATAGGATTTGGTAGCCCATTCAAAATTGCCTTCATTGTTATTGCATTATTCACTTTAGATTCTTATTCTTCTATTGTGCTTCCAATAACCACTAATTCCCAAACTTCAAAACTTTAATCTCTTATGGAATTATTCATTCTTTCCTTCCATATTTCAAAGTTTCCATTGAACTATGGAGCTTTCCAAATTTGATTATTCACTGAGGAGGTGACACCTTCAAGGGGTTTACAAGATTTCTTCCTTGAATTTTCCATTTGTGTTCTAAGGATTTACCTTCAAGTTGTTAGGCTATGAGTGAAGCCACTGTATTTCATACCACTTGTTGGGAATCACGATCGTCATTAGACCAAAACCTACAGGTGCTAGTCAACAATTGCATCGCCATAGATAAGGATGCACGAGAGGCATTTAGTCCATGTAACGAAGCACACAGGGAGTGTTGGTTTATCCAATGTTCAACAATCACACCCCCAATGCAATCCGGCTATGTATCAAACTTGTGACCTATGCTCTAATACCACTTTTTGGGAATCACGATCGTCGTTAGACCGAAATCAGCAGGTGTTAGTTAATGATCACATCACCAGAGATAAGGATCCATGAGAGGCATTTAGTCCATGTCATGAAGCACACATGTAGCGTTGGTTTATCCAATATCCAGCAATACCTTGTCTCTATTTCTCTCCAATATTAATAATAGCCTTCTCCAATGTCAATCATTGTGACTTATGGAGTGTTATACCCCAAGTAAGTGCCATTGGTAGTTGTTTTATATTACCACATTTGAATGTAAAGTGACTAACAATGTTGAATCATGGAAAATGAGAATAATAAGAATCTAGTCAATTACAAATAATTTACAGTTTCAAAAATCGAACATTTCAGGCAAGTGAACATTTTATTTAAAATTGAAATTCAATTATGGTTGAATTATTGTAACACATAACTCAATGTGTGTCATCAATATTAAGTTTTGTGCTTACATTTAAATCAATGCATCTAGTGCAAGCAATCAAATAGGATAAGAAATCAACATCTACATTTAAATCAATGCATCTAGTGTGAGAAATCAAATAGGATAAGAAATCAAAATCTACACTAAAATCAATGCATCTAGTGCAAGAAATCAAATAAGATTAGAAATCAACATTTACATTGTAATCAATGCACCTAGTGCAAGCAATCAAATATGATTAGACTTCAACATGTACACTAAAATAAATACATCTAGTGCAAGCAATCAAATAGGATTATAAATCAACAACTACAATGAAATCATTACATGTAGCGCAATCAATCAAATAGGATTATAAATCAGCATCTACATTGAAATTATTGCATCTATTTCAATGATAAACCAAAATATTCAAGGATTTCAAAATTTAACTTCTTTTACATTTTTTAAAACCCTTACTTCCTCTTCATCTATGGTTAATAATGTTCAATATTATATAATAATATATAATATTTGTATTTGTATCTATGTATCTATTTCTTCTTCCCTCTCTCTCCACCCTCCACCTCTGTGTCTATCTCCCTCCCTCTCTCTCTTTATCTCTCCACCATCTCTCTCTCTCTCCACCATTTATATCTATATCTGCGTCCATCTCTCATTTTTTGTCTCTTTACCTCACCCCCCTAAACACACATGCTATCTCTCTCCATATATATCTATTTACCCCTCCCCCCCTCTCTTTGTATCTCTATTCTTCCCTCTCCCCTCCCTCTATCTATCCTTCTTTGTCTCTATATCCCACCCCCGAAAAATACATACCCTCTCTCCATATCTATATGTCTCTCTCTCCCTCCCTCTTCCTCTCCCCTCTCTCTCCCTCTCTCTCTTCCCTCCCACTCTCCTATCTCCCTCACTCTCTCTCCATCTCTCCCTTATCATTCCATTTCTCTCTCTCTCTCTCTCTCTCTCTCTCTCTCTCTCTCTCTCTCTCTCCATATTTATCTCTCTATGCATTTATTATTCCCTCCCCCTCTCTCCCCTTTAATGCCATCTCTCTCTCTCTCCCTCACTCTATCCTTCTCTCTCTATCAAGTCCTCTCTCACTTCCTTCCTCTCTCTCCTTGTCTCTTCCAACTCCCTCTATCTTCCCCCTATCACTCTCTCTCTCTCTCTCTCTCTCTCTCCCTCCCTCTCTCCCTCTCTCTAACTTTGTCACTATTTTCCTCCCTCTCTCTCTTTATTCCACTTCTCTCCCTCTCCTTCTCCTCTCCTTCTCTCTCTATTCTCTCCTTCTCTCCTCTCTACCTCACTCTCTCTCCATCTCTCCCTTATCACTGCCTCTCTCTCTCCACCTTTATATGTCTATTTATTCATTCTTTCCTCCCTCTCTCTTCCCCTCCAACTCCATGTCTCTCTCCCTACCTCTCTCATTCTCTCTCCCACCTCCCTCTTTGATATGAAAAATCACTCGTGAATGATATCAGTTAATTAATGAAGGTATTACAAACTTATGTGCTGGGGTGTGCCTATGTTATTTTAAGCAACAAATTGATAAGATTGTGAAATACACAGGCACTTGAAATAGTAAGAGAAACATAGTAAGCAAATACAAAAACACAACAAATTTAATAAGGATTTCACCCAGTCCTCCTAGGCTACGTCTCCTGGTCCAGCCTTCAGTGGTAGCCTTTCTATTGTGTCTTAAAGTAGAGAATTGATAATAAGGAACTCAATTTGAGTCTCACTTAACAAAGAATGATTAGTAGGATTTTACTTGGATCCCCCAAGTCTCTAGAGTACATAGACTCCCCTTACTGAATCTCGAACTCAACTAGTCTCAGTGGTATGAGTCCAATTTGGTACTCAATACCCGACAGGGATACATAGAGGGGTTGCTTGAGCCTCTCAAGCCTTCTATGGAGTTCACATACTCTCAGACTCTCTCTGTTCTGTTTGCTCAATGCTGCCTTTTCTCTGCAGGTCAGCTCGACTTCTCTGTTCTCTGTAATTCACTTCTTTCTCTACTTCTGTCCCCCCTACTCTTTGTCTGTTCGTGGCTTAAAGCCAATCTGCTCCCTAACTATTCATTTCTGCTTCCCAGCTCTCTGGATCGCCTGCCCCTGTCTGCTATAATTCCCCTGCTCTACGTCATCATCGCCGTGTAACGCCTCATAGAGAGGTGGCACATGTTTCCTCACGAACAGAGTGTCAATTCTCTTTGAATGGTTGTTATTTCCATTTCTCCAAGATTTTTCACAAAACTGATTCCTCTTCCAACTCATCAGTCATGTCAGACCCCAAATCTCATGTACCTTAGTCTATTTCCCCGTCAAATCCGGTATTCCATCTGGTTGATTCTCCATCATTTATTTGGAGCCTCCAGATCCTAGGGTCTCCGTCTATATCACGCGGGTAAGTTGCTCGACTGTTACTCACGTGATGTAAGCGATTTTCTCTCTCATCTGTTGGACGCATGTCACCCGGTGTGTGGAATCGCGCTGAACTCGACCAAACCCACTTACCGCTCGAAGTGCATGCGATATCCTGCTAGTTTTGGGCACAGGACCCGCCTTTTGACGGTTTCGGTGATTTCCATGTGGTTCTATGCTTTTCCCCGTGACCAAGCACTCAGGGCTTTCCTTCATTAAGAGTTTTGCCCTGTGATACGCAATTAGCATATTTTTGGATCTGGGCTTCCGATTACCAATTTGCATTCATGCGTGGTCTCCATGGGCCAACGGTTAATGCGCTTTGACTGAGGGTCCTCGTTGTTCCGTGCTGGCCACAAATTGCCATTGTCCAGAGGTCATTTCTGATAAGCTCGTTATTCATAAGATTTTGAAGCCTGACATAATTTGAAATAGTCATGGAAATGTTTAAGGATCCAATTCGGATCACGGCCTTCCCGTTGAAAAAGCTTTTGGACCACCAAAAGTATGTTTTCAGGCATCGACTAAGTGAGGGTATAGTTGTCTCACTTGTTCAATCTCTATCCATTTTGCACTACTTGGCTTGAAACCCTTGAGTCCAATCCTTAAGTACTCAACATCTCCCCTGCACGTTGTCCTCACCTTCCTCTCCATAACTGTGTCTTCCTGTAATTCATTGAGATATTCAAGTAATAGATCATCAATAGAAGGAAATTGACTCTGCTCTTCGGGATCATCAATTAATTAAGGTTCAAACAGTCTCAAGCTATCTGCATTAATGACTGAGTAGATGTGCATGTAAGTTGGTAAATCAAGGCGAAAAGCATTCTCACCAATTTTCTCAAGTATCTTGAAAGGTCCATACCTTATTGGCTTTAGCTTTTTACCTTCATCTTGTATTTTGTCCTTGCTGATATATAGCCAGACTTGATCATCAAATTGGAAACTATGCTCCATCTGATGCTTGTCATGCCTTGCCTTGTATTTGGCTTGGCTCTTTTCCAGCTGTTCCTGTACTGCCTGGTGAATCTCTTGGATTTGTTCAATGAACTTGGTTGCCTTGTCCACATCACTGTGTCCATCAACTGCTATGTCTTTACCAAAGACAAAATCCAAGGGAGACCTTGGTGTGAAACCGAAACATGTCTCAAAAGGAGATCTCTGTGTAGAAGAATGTTTTGCTCAGTTGTAAGCATGCTGCACATAACACAAAGGTTCATCCCAAAATTTGGAATGCTTGTTGCAATAGCCTCTAAGCAACTAGATCATTGTCCTGTTGACCACTTCTGTCTGGCCATCTATTTGTGGATGAAAGGCTGTGCTTTTCTTCAGTTTGGTGTTCATCAGTTCCCACAGACTCGACCAAAACTTCCGAACAAATCGAGTGTCTCAATCAGATACAATGGAAGTGGGTAATCCAAAATGAACACATACATGCTGAAAGAAAAACTTTGTAGTTTGTTCAACTGTAATTTTCTTATTACAAGGTATCAAAATACACATTTTTCTTAACCTATCCACAACAACATATAAATAGTCATGACCTTTCCTATATTTAGGCAGTCCTCCAACAAAGTCCATGGAAACACTTTCCCAAGGATGAGAAGGAACTGGCAGTGGAGTGTACAAGCCTAATTTTCTATTGCTGGGATTACTTTTAGCACACATGGTACACTCTCTTACATATCTAGAAACTGTCTCATTCATTTTTGGCTAATAACAAAATCTTTGCAGCTGTGCAACCATTTTACTTACCTCAAAGTGACTTGATATTAGAGAAGTGTGTGCTTCTCGAATTATCTTTACTCTTTCAGTTTGTGGAATGCATAGCTTCCCATAATGATACAAGAGTTGGTCCTTAATGTGATAATCCAATTCTTCTACTCGTTTTCCTTGGCTTAAAGTTGCATATACATCTTTGAAATCTATATCTTGAGCATATTGTTCAATGTAGCTATCATGCGATACTGAGTTATGCTTAAGTATAGTAGATGCATTTATAATTGATCTAGATAACATGTTTCCAACTTTATTGTGTATGCCCTTTTTATATCTGATGACTAAATGAAACTGTTGTAGAAATCCCATCCATCTATTGTGTCTTGATTGCTGCAACTTAGTTTGGGAGTGTAAATATTGAAGTGGTTGATGATCAGTATGTATAACTATCTCTTTGCCCATTAAGTAACATTTCCACTTTTTCACACTCTGTACTAATGCATACAATTCTTTATCATATGTGGGATAGTTAACAACTGCAGAATTAAATGTCTCAGAATGATAACATATGGGTTTACCGTGTTGTATCAACACTGCTCCCATGGCATAGTCACTAGCATCCGTTTGGATTTCAAATGGTCTTTGAAGATCAGGTAGTGCTAGTACTGGTGTTGTACTAATCTTTTCTTCCAAGGTGTCGAAGGATTTCTGTTGTTTGCCTCCCCACTGAGACACCTTGTTCAATCATGTTAAAGCATGTAAGGGAGCTGCAATTAAGGAAAATTTAGAAATGAAACTTCTCCAATATTGTGCTGCTCCTAAGAAGCTTCTAACTTCTGTAGCAAATTTGGGTTTAGGCCAGTTTACAATGACTGCCACCTTAGAGGGATCTATCTTCAATTCACCACCCCCTACCATATGACCCAAATAATTCAAAGATGTTTTGCAAAATTCACATTTTGAGAGTCTAACATAAATTTTTTCTTTTTTCAAAACATCTACTGTCTATTTAACATGCTTTAAATGTTCCTCCCATGTTTTGCTAAATATAAGAATGCCATCTAGGTATACAATAAAAAAATCATCAAGAAAAGGTTTGAGTACATCATTCATTATTCTCATGAAAGTAGTGGGAGCATTAGTTAAGCCAAAAGGCATAACCAACCACTCATATAATCCCTGCTTTGTTTTGAAAGCAGTTTTCCAGGCATCTTGTTCTGTAACTCTGACCTGATGATACCCACTATGCAAGTCTAACTTGGAAAAATAAACAAATTCTTTCAATTGATCTAATAGATCATCTATGCGAGGAAGGGGATAACGATTTTTTATCGTTATCTTATTCAGTGCTCAGTAATCAATGGACATTCTCCACGGGCCATCTTTCTTTCTTACCAAAACGATTGGAGACCCACATGATGATGTGTTAGGTCTGATGAACCCCTTCTCGAGTAATTCATCCACCTGCTTCTTGATTTCTGCATTCTCTAAAGCAGACAACCTGTACATTCCGATGTTAAGCAATGGAGCATATTGCTGCAAATTAATATCATGCACTATTTCCTTTTTTGGTGGCAGACCTTTAGGTTCTTGAGACAAGATATCATATTCTGAAACAATTTTTTCTAAATTAGCTTTTTGTTTAGCATCACAACCCTCAAATACATTGGTTTTGTCAGGTTTCTTTTCCTTTACAACCATCAGTGAAAATTGTTTGCATGAATTTACAATTCGTTTCCTCTGCCCTGAGTTTATGAGTATAATTATTCTTGAGCTTATGAGATCTTACAAATTATTCAATTCCATCTTTAACAAGTAGATACTTGTTCTCAACTCTATAGAAAATAGCTTTTCTATCATACAAGTAAGGACTTCCTAACACAATTCCACATATATCCAGAGGAATTATATCTAACTCAACCTCATCTACAAATGCTGACCCAAAAGAAAACTTCAGTTTACATTGTCTAGTCACTTGTAGTTGTGCTTGATCACTTAACCAACCTAATGGTTATGGTTTCTTATGAGGTGTAGTCAGTAATCCCAACTTCTTTACAATTGCTTCAGAAATTAAATTTACTTGTGAGCCACTATCAAACAAAGTATCAATCTTTTGATGCTTGGAAATAACTTGAATATGGAAAAGCTCATGTCCTTTTCTCTCATTTTCTTTATCATTAATAGATTGTGCCAAATTACTAGTAGATGCTTCAGAATTTTTACCTTTTATACCTGTGGTTGTAATGGTTGTTTCATCTCCTGAGTCCGACCCTAAATCTTTCTGAATAGCTGCAGCAGTCTTCTTCTTCTTTCCCTCAGACTTCTTAGGTCTCAACTCCAGATGCAGAATCCAACAGTGCTCATCATCATGCCCATCCTTCTTACAGTGAGTGCATGAAGACTTGCTTTTTTGTGCAGTGTTGGCCTTCCTCTCTTTCCATCTCTGTTTTCTTTTCTCCTTATTCTTGCTTGCAATGGGCTTGGATGATCCCACAACTTCTAGGTTCCCATTCTTTCCTCTAGCTTCTAGATGCATAGCTTGAACAAATACCTCATCTATACTAGTGGGATTAAATATGAGGATGGTGTGCCTCATGTAGCTGTGTAGACCACCTATGTACTTCAACAGAGCCTCGGGTGAGTTTAATGAAATTCCTAGAATCAAAGCTCTTTTCCTAAATTCTTGGGTGTAACCTTGTACATTTTGTCCTTTCAATTGGCGAAGAGTTTGCCAGCTCATCATGGTTTGCTGCATGTAAGCTAGTGGATAGAATTTATTTTTTATTGTAGAAACAAATTCACTCCAGACAGAAAGAATCCTACCATGTTTCTTCATGTTAGCTTGTGTCCTACCTTCCCACCAAACCAAGGCAGTGCCTCCAAGGCGTAGGTTGGCCAGCTGAATCTTAATCTTGTCTGAGTCGATACTCTGTGCTCTGCAATAAACATCAATTTGTCTGATCCAATTATCCAGCTTCTTTGCATTCAACTCTCCATCAAATATTGGTAAATCAGATTTAACATCTAATTTAATCAAAGATGTCTTCTTTTTACTCTCAAGGCTATTAGGAGGTGTGAGAAATTTTTCTTCTTTCCCTATGCCTTTAGAGTGGTCATGTACAAGAGACGTTTCTACTCCTTTGTCTTTGTTGGAGCCTGATGAGTCTTCATCTTTATGTTTCCTAAAGTCCCTATAAATTTCTTCCACCATTGACTTCAAGGTCATAAAACTATCCATGAACTAGGGATCTAATTCCAAGGGATTTTCTTCTGACATTTTCTTCTTGGAATAGACTCTTCCAATTTCCGAATTAGTTTCAACCAACTCTCCTTCTCCTAATTTAAGCTTTGATCTAGTTAGCATTCAACAACAAAATCCAGCACAAGTTTGTCTAACCTTAAACAACCTAGAATCTCTAGTACCACTTGATCTGAAAATCATTCATGAATGATCTCAGTTAATTAATGAAGGTATTACAAACTTATGTGTTGGGGTGTGCCTATGTTATTTTAAGCAACGGATCGATAAGATTGCAAAATACACAACACTTGAAACAATAAGAAAAACACAGTAAGAAAATACAAAAACACAACAAATTTAATAAGGAGTTCACCCAATCCTCATGGGCTACGTCTTCTGGTCCAGCCTTCAACGGTGGCCTTTCTATTGTGTCCTAAAGCAGAGAATTTACAATAAGGAGCTCAATTTGAGTCTCACTTAACAGAGAATGATCAATAGCATTGTACTTGGATCCCCCAAGTCTCTAGAGTACACAGACTCCCCTTACTGAATCTTGACCTCAACTGGTCTCAATGGTATGAGTCCAATTTGGTACTCAATACCCAACATAAATACATAGAGGGGTTGCTTGAGCCTCTCAAGCCTTCTCTGGAGTTCACAGATTCTCAGACTCTCTTTGTTCTGTCTGCTCAATGCTGCCTTTACTCTGCAGGTCAGCTCAACTTCTTTGTTCTCTGCAATTCACTTCGTTCTCTACTTCTATCCCCCCCACTCTTTGTCGTGGCTTAAAGCCAATCTTCTCCCTGACTATTCGTTTATGCTTCCTGGCTCTCTGGATCACCTGCCTCTGTCCGCTAGAATTCCCTTGCTTTGTGTCATCATCACTGTGTAACGCCTCACAGAGAGGTGGCTACCTGTTTCCTCATGAACTAAGTGTTAGTTCTCTTTGAATGGTCGTTATTTCTATTGCTTCAAGATTTCCCACAAAATTGATTCCTCTACCAACTCATCCGTCATGTCAGACCCCAAATCTCACGTACCTCAGTCTATTTCCCCGTCAAATCCGGTCTTCCATCAGGTTGATTCTCCGACGTTGATCTGGAGCCTCCAAATCCTATGATCTCCGTTTATATCACGCGAGTAAGTTGCTCAACCATTACTCACACAATGTAAGTTGTTTTCTCTCTCATCTGATGAATGTGTGTGACCCGGTGTGTGGCATCGAGCTGAACTCGGCCAAACCCACTTACTGCTCGAAGTGCACATGATATCCTGCCGGTTTTGGGCACGGGACCCACCTTCTGACGGTTTCGGCTATTTTTGTGCAGTTCTATGCTTTTCCCCGTGACCAAGCGCTCGGGGATTTCCTTCACTAAGAGTTTTGCCCTGCTTTGCACTAATCACATATCAGAATCAACCTTTATTTTTGGATCTGGGCTTCCGATTTCCAATTTGCATTCATGCACAGTCTCCATGGACCAATGGTTAGTGCGCTTTGACCGAGGGTCCTCATTGTTCCGCACTGGCCATGAATTACCATTGTCCAGAGGTCATTTCTGATAAGCTCGTTATTCATAAGATTTTGAAGCCTAACATAATCTGAAACAATCATGGAAATGTTTAAGGATCTAATTCAAATCACTCTTTCTCTTGATTCTTTTTCTGAATACTCTGGAAAGAAAATGGAAATAATATTCTTTTTTGCGTGGCCTTATTCTTTCACAGTATCTGTATTTTTTCAGAATTCAATAGCTCTTCATTAACAAGACTTAAATGAAGTTTTTGTTTTCTGTACAATAAAAAACAAGCATCACTTCTCCAAAGACTGACCTTTTCTTCTAGTTAACGAATTCAACAATTTTCTTTTTTTTGCTTCAGTGCAAGGATTGTGCTACCTAGTTGGTTACAAGCCGATAGGGAAGCACTAACCCCACACTATTGTGTATTTCCCTTTTGGAATTCAGAGTAAGAATAAACATTAATACACTATTTTTTTTATCCAGTTATCAACCTAGAACATACAACAATTTACTTGTGAATAAAAACTATAGTTTTCGACTCCCACAATAGACTATTACTTGTCTCTAGCTTTTTACTATCTTTTATTTATATCTCATAAATATTCTTTATTTCCCTACTCACACTTTACTCTTCTGAATAGAAATCTTGTATCACAATAGAACATTTTGCAAACATATTCATATGCAATATTCTAATGTTTTTTCCTTTTCTATCCTACAAGAAAAAACCTACTTTCCATGGCTACATTTTATTTTTGTTTACAAGCTAAGGCAATAAGTATTACCTCAGTTTACACAAATAAAAGCCAAGCCACCTCAGACATCCCAACCAATAATTGGATGATTATCCAATTCCTCCAAGCATAATCCTTTTCCAGTTAGGTATCAACACTTGTATCTTTTATTAAATAGTATTATCCCAAACCCCCGAGCATTACTCTACCTCAACACGAGATCTACACCAGTATTTATCTTTCTCTCCCACAATGATGTAAAATGAGAAAATTGAGAGTATTATTGGTTCAATGGCATTTATCACCAGCCATTAACTTTCTAACACTCGTTCTTGGTTGGTTCGATGGAATATCTCTCCAACCATCCTCCTGTTGATCTTATTTTCTTTTTGCTTTTTTCTTTCCTCTCTTTTCTCCATAAAGAAAACAACCCCTATCTTTTATTAAATAGTATTATCGCAAACCCCCAACATTACTCTACCTCAACACGAGATCTACATCAGTATTTATCTTCCATTGGTGCTTTAAAAACATTGTCTTTCTCTCCCACGGTGATGTAAAATGAGAAAATTGAGAGTATTGTTGGTTCATTGGCATTTATCTCTAGCCATTAACTTTCCAACACTTGTTCTTGGTTGGTTCATTGGAATCTCTTTCCAACCATCCTCCAGTTGGTCTTATTTTCTTTTTTCTTTTTCCTTTCCTCTCTTTCCTCCATAAAGAAAACAACCCATATGGAATTGTTTTTTTTTGTTATCCTTCCCTTCATGGAAGGTAACAAATTTTTTTTTTTAAATAAAAGAAATTGTATCATGACTAAAAAATGGTTCCAACTCCCCCAAGTGGCCTTGTCTCATGCTTCTGAAT
>APFE030242175.1:15423-30997 GCA_000404065.3 Pinus taeda
GTGTGTGTGTGTCAAAAATAATTTTCTTTACTTATATATTAATCAACTAACTAATTATAAAACCAGTCAAACCCAATGCATAATCATTATACTTTAAATTATTTAATAAACTCAACTCAAGTTTCAAAGTTTCCAAGTTCTATCACCAGAGGCATTATGTTTCTCCCCCCTAGGACAAACACCATCCTCGACGTTTTCAAGTTACTTTCTTCTTTGGAACAATGCTAGAAAATGTTCTTTCATATTTTCCTTTAGCTCCCATGGAGCTTTTTCAAAGCCAAAATGACTCCAATGTACCTTAATTTGAGGAATAGTCAATAGTCTTCCTCCTAAGAGTTAGTTCTATTCAATCCAAAATCTATACTAGTTCAACTAGGAATTATCCTTTGGGTTTGACCTGTATCACATCCTAATTTATCACATGATTAGGATTAGGTACATATTTTTTTAGCAAAAAAACAAGAAATACATTATGTGCTCTTATGTGAGAAAGTAGAGCTAGTTGATATGTTGCAGGTCCAACTTGGGTTAATATTTCAAAGGGCCCACAATAACGGGGAGCTAACTTTGAACAACTTCCTATTTTTAAGGAGCTTCTTTTGGGATGTACTTTTAAGTACACATGCTCCCCCGACTGGAATTCTCTTAAGGTTATCTTTTTGTTTGCATAAATTTTTTATCTATCTTGGGCATGTTTCAAGTTTTTCCTAATTTGTTTCACCATCTGCTCCATTCATGGAGAATTTCAGGCTCCAATACTAATCTGTCTTTCATCCTATTCCAATTCAAAGGTATATGGAATTTTCTTCCATGTAGTGCTTCGAAGGGGCTCATTTTCAATGAGACCTAGTGGTTGTTATTATAGGATAATTATACTAAATGAATGAAATCCTCCCATCTAGTAGGTTGATGCATGCAATACATGCGCAACATACCTTCTAGTACCTGGTTTACTCTCACAATTTTCCCATTCGTTTGAGGGTACTAGGCTATACTGAAATTTATCTGAGTACCAATCTTGTGAATAATGATTTCTAGAAATTAGAGGTAAATTTTGGGTCTCTGTCAGAGATAGCCACTTAAGGTATCCCATGTAGCTTAAAAATTTCTTTCATAAACACATCTTCCACTTGAGCTGCTTTAAATGTAGATTGCACTGGTATAAAGTGTGAAACCTTAGTCAGTTTGTCAGCCAGCACCATTATGGCATTATGTTTTTTCCGAGTTCGGGGTAACCCAATGCTAAAATCTAGGGAAATAACTTCATCCAACAAGATGTTGATGCTCTACTTTTACTAGTTGACACTCACAGAATTTTGCTAAATATTCACTTCCCTTTTCATCCTAGGCTAGAAAAATTCCTTCCTCAAGGAAGTGATCATTTTCTAGTAGCGAGGGTGTCCTGCATAGGATTTTTGGTGGCATTCGTTCATAATAATTTGTTTAATTTCTCCCTAATTAGGTATATACATTTTTCCTCAGTAATTTAATAGTCCTTCATTATTGATGGTGTAATCAACCCAATTACTCATATATGTTTTGTTTTCCACATTTTTATATATCATTTTATATCTTGGATCTGCACTCGCTTTCATTTTTATTCTTTCCGATAGATATGTCTCGCTTCTGTTGATAGTAAGTTAATCAATTTTCTTAATCCTCCAGCTTAAATAATCTACATTTTTTTCCTTACCCTTAACATGCTTAATTTGAAAGTCATACTTGCTTAGGAAATCCATCCACCTGGCTTGCATGGCATTTAAGTCGGGTTGGCTGAAAAAATAGTTGCGAATTAGGTGATTTGTGACCAAAGTGAACTTCTTTCCGATTAGGTAGTGCCTTCACATCTTGAGGGCATGGATCAATGCTGCCAATTCTAAATCATAAACTAAATAATTCTTCTCATGCTCCTTTAACTTCCACAAATAATATTCTACAACATGGCCTTCCTACATTAGGACTCCCCTTAGTCCTTCCAAACATGCACCTGTGCAAACTAAGTCTGTTGTCTTTAATATTGGTGCCATTGTAAGCAAATATTTCAGCTTTTCAACACTTTATTGGGACTATGGATTCCATTCAAATGTCACTCCCTTTTTCTATATCGCAGTTATAGGATGGGCCAATTTTGATAATCCATCTATAAATCGGTGATAGTAAGTGGTTATCACCATAAATGCTCTAATGTCAGCAACAACTTTTGGGACGGGCCACTCCAGTATCACTTTCACCTCTTATGGATCTACTGCAATTCCTTTCTCGGAAACTACATGACCCAAATACCATATCTCTTTTTGATAAAACTCACACTTGTAAAATTTTACGTATAACTAATTTTCTCTTGAGGTTCTGAGCACTATTTCCAGGTTTTTTTTGTGTTCTGCAATAGTTTTGGAATATATTAGTATGTCATCAATAAAAAATAGCACATTTTTTTCCAGAATTTTGTTGAAGATACCATTCATTAAGCACATGAACATGGTTGGTGCATTCGTGAGACCAAAGGGAAACACGTTGCTCGTATCAAGTTTTGATCATTATCTTTGGTATATCCTCGTCCTGAATTCATAACTGATGGTATCCTAATCTAAGACCTATTTTGGAAAACATAGTTGCTCCCTTAATTTGATAAAAAATATCGTCAATCCTAGGAAAAGGGTATTTTTTCTTAATTGTTAATTTATTTAGCTATATATTTAACTGTATATAGTATATACAAAGTCTAAAGTTTATGTATTTCTTTTTGACGAAAAGAATTGGTTGCCTGAAGGGGAGACAATGGGTCTTATATATCCTTTTTCAAACAACTCTTGTAACTGAATTTTTAATTCCATCAATTCTGGAGCTTTCATTTGGTAGGGGTCTTTGGATACTAGTGTGACCCTAGGTACCAGCTCTATGGAAAAATCTAGATATCTTTCAGGTAGCATTGTTGGGATTTCTTTGGGGAACACATTGGGAAATTTTTAACTACTTCCAAATCTTCTAACATTACTGTCTTATTTTTCATATGATCCTCTATTTTGATGGCAAAAAACTGACAACCATTCATTTCTTCTTTCTTTAACTGTAGAGATGAGATTTATGGTAATGAAATAGGTCAAAAAATCCCCGAATAACTTGCAGTTTCACATAATTTGTTACACAAGTGACATATTTCTCTAAACAATTTATATGGGATCTATGCTTTTTCATCCATTCCATGCGTATCAACACATTATAGGAACCTAATGGAAATATGTTTAGGTTAAAAATGTTTGGAGTTCCATCGATTTCAATTGAGCATTATTTAACCCAATTAGTAACTCTCACTTTCTCTCTCATGGCCAATTGCACCAGCCACGCATATTTATATTTTTCATTTACCAAACCACAATTTTTTGCAACTTTAGGGCTAACGTAGCTCAAACTAGCTCCTAGATCAATTAATATAGAAACAAGTTGGTTACATATTTTACCTATAGCTTCCACCATTTTGGATTGGTGTTCCACTTGGTGCTCTTCCAATGTTGCACTGATATGTGGGATATTCCGAGAAACATTATTCACAGTGGAGGCTTCCTGGATTTTCTGAACTTTTTGTATAGATCTGGGATTATAGGGGTAGTTACTCAATAGGCATGGTTCCCCATAACCCCAACATTTTAGAGGTTCTTTTTCCTTCCCATTGGGTCCCTTGTTGGGTTCCACTTTCTTTGGCCCTATCTAAGTTTGTGTCAGAAACCTTGGAGGTTATCCATTGTTTTTTTGGGAATTCCAATTTAATCCACCTTTATTGTTCTATTTGGTTGGACCACTCTTTATTCATTTGCTATTCAATTGGGCTCGATCCTTCTTTTTGTTGTTCCAAGATTTGGAGATATCATTCCTTTTTTTCCTTACTCATAACAAATTCTTTCTCTTATAATTTCCTCATCCATATTTTTTGCAATGCCACATCATTATTTGTTGCTTTAAAGAGGGTGGAAGACAACTTATGAACCACTGCAATTTCACTTTTTCTTCCTTAATATATGGTTCATATAGCAGTAAGTGGTTAAATTTTGATGTCAAATCATCCATAGTCATTTGTCCTAGCTTTAAGTCATGAATTTATTTGGCCAAGTCACCAAAATAACATTCAGTCAAGTACTTTTCCTTAAATAATCATTGGAATTCATCCCAATAAACCTCGTTTCCCTCCAAGTTGTCCATTGTGTGGACTTCTTCCCACCATAGTGAAGCCTCCCCCTGTAACTAATATGTATCTAGTTTAGCCTTAAGTTATGGTGCATAAAAAATTCTTTAAAGTATTTCTTTATGTTCAGTAGCCACGCCTCCACCACTTCTTCGATTTCTCCATCATAAGTTGTAGGTCCAATTTTCTTGAATTTGACATGCAAATCTACTTTTGGTTTCTTTTCTACTTTTATCATAGCTCTATAAAAAAAAAAATCTCCCTCTTCAGCCGGTCTCTTCCCACTGCCGACTTCTTCCTCCATGTTTCCTCTTTCAGTATTCTCTTCCTTATTTCCTCCTTCCCCTGTTCCTTCTATAATGTTGGAGTTAAGTCGATTCGAAAGATTCGTTATCACTTGTTCCTGTTCGACATTCGCTTTTCACAATATTTCTTGATCCATCCGAAAATTAGCTAATTGATTATGGAGTTCTATGATCATATTTATCATTTCCTTGGTGAGAATCTGAGCCTACTGCCCTAACTTCACGTATATTTCATACTCCCCAATAAGGTTTCCTTCTAGATTAACCACCATGATACCTCTATCTTTCCTTCATAAGAATTAGAAATATGTAACTTCTTTGTATAACATGTGAATAAGTGTCTTACATATTTTATGTCATAATTTTGGGATATGGTTGCAATATTCATGCATGATTTTTATATAGTTTTGTAGCGATTTTTTATTCTTAAGCTTTGGAGGAAAGCCATTCAAAAATAAAATCCTTTAAAATAGCTCATACTCAGGTAAATACCATATTTACCATCGATTACTTCCCAGTATAATTTAAGAAAGTCTTTTCATAACAAATGGATAGAAATAATATGTAAATAAATATACTTACGAGGTGTTACTTCCCACAATTATTTATCTTTCCCTCAACACTTATGTATTAGTAAAACTCTAAATGTAGCATAATTTATAACTTGAGTTGGAGGGACTAAGGTGCCCTGCAAAATAAAATTACAATATAACAAATTTAATTTTATTATTTTTAACTTTTAATTATTAATTAAAATAACATTTAAATGTTTACTCTTTTTTACTAGCACTACAAAATCTCCCCATATTCAGCTCTATATTACTTTTAACATTTTATTATTTTTTAATTCAACTGACATATAGATGTTATATGTTAAATGTTTACAAGCATATTCATCACTATAATGTTGCTGCCATAGTTGTAGAGTGCCTCTTGGTGCAACTATATATATATATATATGTGTGTGTGTGTGTGTGTGTGTGTGTGTGTGTGTATACATACACATACAAATACACATACACATACACATATATGAATTAAACATACAAACATTTTAAAAACGTGTAAAAATATTCTTAACTATGGAGATTCTCCCCCCAATTTACCACGGAAATTCTTAACCTGTAAGTAGCTTTTGTTACAATACCATAACTTATTAATACCACATGTCCAATATGGCATGTGTTAATATGACATTTTCTTTAATTAAAAGAGCATACTACTATGAATATTTCCATATTTTTCATGGAGGGTAAATCTAAATTAAAAATCTATTCTAAAATATACACACAATGTAACTAAGATATTTAGGATTATTATAGATAAAAGTTTAGCATTTAAAAAGATAGTGCACTAATTGAGGTTTAAAAAAATTATACATGTGTCCCAAAACTTTTTTAATACAAAATATATTCATGGTTCTTGTTATATATATATAAAACAAGAACCAAGAATATATTTTGTATTAAAAAAGTTTTGGGTTAAATGCTCAGTGATTACATCATACAAAGATATGACAATACAACCCATGAGCTTGTTCTAATACTAGAATATATTTTGTATTAAAAAAGATTTGAGCTAAATGATTAAAGTAATTACATCATATAGAGATATGACAATACATTTCATGAGCTCATTTTGAGAAAACAAAAATTATTTCAACTATCTATAGAATTTTTACCTATTTCCTTCAAACAAATTAAAGCACTTTCAATACTATTCCACCTGTAGATACATTAAAACTAGTCTAACAAATAGCAAAATTTACTCAACATATTGATTTAGTTTCTTTAATAATTTTAAGAGATCCCTTTTTGTTAATATACAATCATTATTACAAATACAATCGTTGCCACTCCTTACCAAAGAAATTTTTTGTCTTAGTGCACTGCCCTACAAGCCATCTTCCATCTTATCATACACACGTTCAATTCTCACACCAAACCAACTCTCCTTCCATAACTAAGTCACCATCCATGACTTAATTATATGGATACTTCCATTTATAAGTCATTTTTATATTTCCTATTTTCAAAATATTCCAAAATCAAATATCAATTTTTTTTTACCTCACTCTTGCAGTTGTCCTTCTTGCATTCCCAAAATTGAAAATCAAATTAAGTAAATTACCATCCATTAATTTTTATTTATCACAATCTAGTGAGTGGAAATTGTCATCCATGTGACCTTCATTTATCATTATGGTTTGAGTCTCATGGCCATGACCAATTTTCCACTTGATAATCTTTAATTTCCACATACACATGCAACTTGTTGAGACTATCTCCAATAGGAACATTAGCGCTGTCTAGGCTTATTTCCATCCATAAATCGAACATGCTTCAATTGAATTACCAACCCATCATCTTTTCCTTCGGTCAACATATGCACTAACCGACGACAAATATGACCACAATCTGGTCAATAACAAACTATTAAATTATTCTATCTTTGGATCTTCTTTAATCAGTTTGGTTTTCCTTCCTAGCTTACTCAATTGACTCTACCAACCTTGTCAATTTTAAATTCACCTAGAATCTTAACTCAAATAGTTGTTTCCACCTTGCCTGCCCTCATGTCATATTATGAAGTTAACATTAAGTTTCTACAAACAGTCACTGAATGAACAAAAAGTGGGTTTGGAATAACATTGATATTACTTAAATGTGCTTTATAAATGGCAGTATCCACCAAGTTGAAACATGTCTAGAATTGAGGCATTTTCATTTAAAGTCACCGAGTATTCAAAATACTAGTTGGTAGGTAGGAATTTCAATTCTGAAACACATGAGGGTTTTTGTAATGCTAGTGTCCATTTTGTTCATTTTAACAAAGAAGGTTAATTTTAACACATCAAAAACTATTTTTCGTTCACAAATATGATACACATATATAGTTGGATTGAGATCCAACTGATTCCAAACATGGACAAGGAGGTTGAGATATTCTCTCAAAAAAATTCCAAACTAATTCTAAACTCAACATGTAATCATTATCTCCAAGTCCCTCCATTAATGCTTACATGTAACAAATATTGAAAAACACACATTACAATAACAAATCCAATCTCTATCTGGATTGTCTTCATCAGCACTCACATCCACTCAAGAATCTTGTAGACTCTACTCTTTTGTCACCACCACTTGAGCTACCACTTGACCTCTATTTAAAACATAATCGCCTGATAATGATTGACAAACTTTGTAGAATTGATGTGTGATTACCTCCCGAAGGACAATCTCGATACTAAATCACTCTATGGACTAACTACCATCTGTCAAAAAGCATTGAACTAAAATTATAACAATTATATAGGTAAGTTGTCTAGGTACTGAGTGTATTCAGTAGTCAATTATACAACTAACCTTTATTTACATACACACTTACATACTCACAAAAATAACCTATAATTGATGCTCTTATTCCAAAGCACAACAATACCCATCAACATATAATAGACTCACATAATTAAATTAGTGATACGTTCTCTTGAAACCAAAGAACATTGAAAACCACTAATTTAAATTATGCTAATCTATTCTATGATTGGTTTTTATATAAAATTTTAGAAAACATCATAGACATGCTTACTAATACATATATCTAAGATATAATACACCATGCCCCTGAGTCTATTCACAAACTCCACAAAATTGCACTTAGTTTCTCATCATCATTTAATCTCTAATGTAGTTCCTATATCATGTCTTCATCATATCTGGTAGTCAATATTCCTGTAATAAAATTGTCTTCAAATGGCTAGTTCCAACATAGACTCAAACTCGTGAAACTAGTTGGCCAAACTAAATGTCACTTCATAACTATGACATGAAAATTTTTCAAGCCCACAAGATTAATAAATCATGAGCATAATTTGAAACAATTAAGCATCACTTCTATGGAACACAAGAAAAAACTCCCTTTGCACACAATTAGACACTAGTAGAAGATGATGAAATTAGTGACCATGTGACTAAAAAATTTAGTCACCACGGATTTTCCAAGTGAAATACTACCAAAAATGAGTAATCTTAAGTAACTTAACTAAAAACGACTAACATAAACGACTAATTTAGTCTTGGGTTAAAATATATGACTAGATAATAAGTAATGTAACTAAAAATGACTAATGTTAATGACTAATTTAGTTTAGGAACAAAAATACGACTACTTAAAAAGTACTACAATAATATAAATTAGTCATTTAATTGTGTCACTTCAACAATCTGAACTTACAAGTAATAAGGGATTCAAAGGTTGTTATAAATTGGTTGAAAGGTTATACTTCCTTGAACATTTCTTTATTGGATCAATAGATGATTAGAGTTATGGAGTTGATTAGAACCTTCAAGGTTATATCCTTTGATCACATTCACAAGGAATTAAATTCAATGGCTTACAATTGAGTCAAATACATTATGATGAATACTTGCAAAGAGAAGAATGCATTATGGAGAATAGTAAAACAAAGCATCTTCCTCAATATTAGACTAGCATTTTCACATATTCATGAAAAGAAAAGTCGACGCATGCAAGTGTGGCTGAGAGTTATGCGAATGAAGCCCTGAGAATGTAATGACCGCCACCTAAGCATGCCCAAAGGGATCCCGAGGGGAACCTTATATGGTCTATTCAACAACATAATCTTCCTTCTCAACCATAAAAATGACGTGAGCTCTAGTAGCATCTTGCAGTGTACAGAAACTTGGTGGCGGAAATGATGTTCTTGAAGCCCATGCAGGAGAGTGCTAGTGTGACGTAGGTGGAGATAATGATAACCCAAGTGGGCATATTGAAGGTCGGTGAACCCATGGCCATGATGGAGGGGAGGGCGCCCATCTCCACCATGCCCAACAACTAGAATGAAACGCTAGTTAGTCGGGCTTTGAAGAGGCCCATGGTGGACAACCCGACGCCGATATTGACCTAGCAATTGAGCCACACACCATCAAAGAGCCTCGCAACTTCGGCTAGGTAGTCATTTCCCTAGAGCTCTCGATCTAGCTCCAGTGCACCTAATATCACAAGTAAGCGCATGATGTATCCCAAGACGGTCAATACCCCAACCCAGAGCAATGCCCAAAGGAAAATTTATTGTGGCTTCTCCACCTTCCCAACCAAAGTGCTTGTGTTGTCCTAGAAATTCAAGTTCCAGAACAGTGTATTGAAAGACAAGGACCAATCCATGTGACCCTGGCTTCCCATGACCCAACACAAGGGTTTAATCCAAGGAATGGAAATCAACACCATGAGGATGAACAGGAGAAACGAAAATGTTCCCAACATGAACATTGTTCATACCATGATGGAGAGCCCCATGAAGTTTCTCAAGTTGCCGGAATGTAATGCGCAATGTCAAGTCCTACTTATCCACCTTGAAGGCTAGCGATAGGCAAGAAAGGGAATCTAGGAATCTTACATGGCAGCGGATGAATCTAGCTATAGTGTCGTGAGGTAAATCCTCACCATAAAAAGCCTTCAACTTAATTAACACCTAATTTAACATTCCCAAAAAAAGAAGAAAAAACAACAACAACACCACCACCTATAAATATATCTATACCTTCTTTACTCTTTAATAATTATGAAAAATTTAAAATAAATATATAAATTTATCTATAATTTCTTCGCAACATTAATTGTGATAACCATTGGTGACTCCTAATTAAAGCCCCAGAAAAAATGTCTTCTAAAAATGCCTTTACCCCAACTAACCATAAAATATAATTAGTAAAGTTTCTAATCAACTATAAATTCAAGAGTAATATCTTACTTTTCAAAAGTAATACCTTAGTTGTGTGGAAAATTTAAAAATTACATGATGGCAAATAGATGTCTTGGATTGCTACAATTTAAGCATGTGAAAGGATATCACTATAGATTTATTAAAATATTTGAGCTAAACACAATGGTTGTTGATATGGAACCAATCACCTTAGCAACAAATTCTGTCATTTTGGATTACTTATTGAATCATGGGGTTATCCCAAATCATAAATTTATAAGGTTTTTTATGTGACTAGATCACCAAGATGGAAAACCATCTTTACATTAGATGGTTCAACATCTTGATGATCCATATCCTATTGAATGCAACTTTTGTATTCACTATTTCTTTCATTGTAGGACCTCCAACAGATATTTATGGTGTTCATGAGCCTATTTCTGGTTCTCTTATTTATGGAAACAATATTACCTTTGATGCCATTATTCCTACCTTTGCAACTATCAATTTTCACTTCTATCCCATCGGGGAAGTGACTTTTGTCGATGAATGGCTACATAATAGGGACCCTATGAGCCAATCGTTCATGTTATTGATGTAGTTCCCACATGACACAAAAATTTGATGGTCTATTGTAGCGAGACACTCTATGATGCTTTGCATAGATGCCCAACCTATAACAATGAGTTGCGTTTATTAAAAAAGAGCCTAAGGAGCACCATCCAGGTGTCCATCTTCCATATATCCAAGGGACCACAGATAGGATTGCTCGGATCCTTAGAAAGTTTGATATTCCCTCAACCTTCAGGCCCCTCAGAACCATTCATAATTCCCTTCGGTCTGTGAAGGATCCTGTTAACCCCAAAGACATGAAGGGTGTTTATTTAATTCCTTGCTCTTGTGAGACACCCTATATAGGGGAAACAGGGTGCTCCATCCTGCAGAGAATTTGCGAACATGCAGCGGACCTGAAGCATGGAAGAACAAAGTCCTCAGCTTTAGCATAGCATGTGGACAAGACTAAACACCATGTCTGCATAGAGGAGGCCAAAGTCATTGCCAGGGTGGATCGGTTCCATCATCGCAAGTTAAGGGAAGCTATTGAAATTGAGCGGAGACCCATCAATCTCAACAGAGATGATGGGTGGAAGGTCAGTAGAAGTTGGATCCCTGCCCTGTCGTCTCAGGGTTTCTTCCTCCCCTGCCCCCCCCGCCCCACTGCTCATCCTGGGTGCTTTCTTTGAGTGTAGTCCTTTCGAGTTTATAAAAATATACATCGTTGGCAGTGTTGTGTTCTTCCTTTTTTTTTGGGTTCCTCCAGTATCTATTTATGATTATTTTCATTAATATATATATAAAGTATTAATCTTTTTTTTTTTTTTAGGTAGATTTAATCACTGATAACGGTCCTTTTCCTGTTTTAGTAGTTTATTATTTTATTCATTAGGTTATTATTATTAATTACGATGTATTCTTGGGTCTAGTCTTATTGATGATTGCTACCATTTAGCCTTTATTTTCAGCTATGATAACCAATGGGCATAATGTGTATTAACTTATATATATATATATATATATTAATATATATATATATATATACATAGTATATTATATCTAGAAATAAATTAATTTATTTCCTTTTTTACTAGTCAAACTAACCCTTAAGATCAATTTTATATACCATCAATAAATAAAACATATATATATTTAGTTAATAATTTAATAAGAATATATAATTATTTATATAACTTAAATTATTCATTCTAGAGAAGTCATTCAACAATATTAATTTAATTGTAATTTTTGAATAACCTGTAATATTATGTTATTTAAATAAATAATTTTCTTTTGATAATATTTGTTCATTTATCTATCATACCTAATTTCTCCTATCTCTAGAAATATAATATATATTATTATCTTAATATTATAAAAATAATAATAAGATTAGATTTATTAATATATATAACTTAAATTATTCATTCAAAAAGAAGTCATTCAAACAATAATAATTTAATAGTAAGATTAAATTTATTAATTTATATAACTTAAATTATTCATTCAAAAGAAGTCATTCAAACAATAATAATTTAATAGTAATTTTTAAAATAACCATTAATATTATGTTATTTAAACAAGTAAATTTCTTTTGATAATATTCGCTCATTTATTAATCATACCTAATTTCTCTTATCTCTAGAAATAAAAGATTATATTATTATCTTAATATTATAAAAATACAATAATAAGATTAAATTTATTAATATAATTATGACCTAGGTCCTAGTGTCAAATATAGCTGTCATGTAGTCATTGGAGTCTCTGCTCAGTCTATTTAACTTGTTAGGCCAGATCTGTTTCTTCAGCTTGTCCTAACGATGAACCACACTAGTTGGTTCGAAACGCGTCGACAAAGGTCTTTTTCATGTGATTTATGCTGAAGCTCTTCTCACAAGTTAACTAGATTTTGGAAAATTAAATTGACGCCCAACGAATTCTAACTAAACCCAACCGAAAACAAATAAAAAAATATTAGAGTTTGCCCTAAAAAGTTAACTAGATTTTGGCAGCATTAACAAAGATTTAAGCTTGCAGGAGGGATTTATCAAAACCTTTTTTTTTAATATGTTTATCTCTTTTGGGACAGGTTGGAGGAGGACTGACTTTGCCTCAAGTGCTACACTGGACACAATCTGCTCTGTATCAGCGAGAATTTTAAGGTTACCTCGAAGTTCTTGAGAAAGGTAATCGAAAGTTGTCTTCCACTCTCTATTCGTATGAAGAATTTGAAAATTTTCCTTCAAATCAAGATCTTTGATCTGCTTGATGACTACACCAAAAATGGTGCTTACCATTTCCTTGGCCATATCGGTCTCATTCTCAAAGGAGATGGAATGAATAAAACCATAAATGAAGGGGCCATAACAATTAAAAAGTGAAGCAAAAGTTATTCGTATCACAAGAGAGTGTAGAGAAAAGGTGTGATGCAGTCAGGAAAATGCGTGCGAGCAATGAGAAGAGAGGCCAACCTGGGGTGTTTTTGAACTACGGTTGAAAACTTTCTTTTACCGATATGCCTTCTCTTTTTAGGAAATGTTTAGATGACTACGCTAACTAGATGGCCCTAACTGAAGACAAGGCCTTCTATCGCACACCTCTCATCAATTTCAAGCATAGATAAATGATGTTCTCGTGGTTTGTCATTTCCTTTTCTTTCTTGGATATCAAGAAAAATTCACTTCTCTTCCTCGGCTGGTGCAATGACAATAGAGGCCGCAGAGGATGCAGACAATGTCCTATGTTCGAGAATTGTTGATTTCACCTTTTCTAAATCACCACATGGTTCTTCAGAGGATGTGACTAAAGATACCTTTGAAGCTATAGATTGTTCAGTCCTCTCAACTCATGTGGACTTTGGACACTCCTTATCTGATTCAAGAAATGAACGTATGATAGATGGGTCTCTGATAGAAAGGGCGTGGAGGCATTGGAGGAAGCTGGGGGGCCCAAATTGATAGTAGCACCCATGGTTGATCAATCAGAACTTCTACAGAAAGTACGGGGCCACTGTTGCTTACACACCCATGTTGTATGCTCACCTTTTTGTAGAAAATCCCAAATATCATAAGATTGAATTCACCACATGTAAGGTAAGCTCTGCTTCTCTTTGTTTATGTGTAGATGGACTTGATGTCCAATGCCTTTTTCCTAATTAATTCCATTTTTTTTTATGGTGTATACTCATTTTGAATGCAAGTAATTGGGTTGTGTGTACTAATCTTAAACCACACTTAAAGATAACTATTTAGACTGTAATCTGCGACTCCATCATTTGGTTCCTGAAAATGCACTCTCGTGAAGTTTCCGGTAATCCGGTACTGATGCCTGGGTTTGAAGTAGAGCTTGCAAGTAAAGGGATGGTGATTCTTGCATTTATGTATTTAGAGAACTCTGAGCGAACATTTCTTAAATCAGCCTGCAATTTCTTAAGCTAGTTTTTTAAGATGGAAATAACTCCCACACGTCCGTCTACTAGATGCTGCAGTTGAGCATTTTCCTCATACGCTAAGGAGTTAACCACATCTTCACGCTGGTGTGGATGCAATTCATTCAAAAATTTTGTCAAGTTGCTGGCTCCAAACACTTTATGGACATTTGCAAATTTATGAGGTTGATCTGCGTTGAAAATGTAATTTCAACACAGCACACAGCCGTACCATTCTCCGAAACCACAGCAGCAAAACCATAAACCATCGGTAAGTTTCTCGGACCCGCTTTTGTGTAAAGTGGTTTCTGTACTTAGGCACTCCAAGAAGGTTCAAGGGTTGACGCGTGAATGAGGCATGACATCACCCTCTGACAACTTCTCGGAAGATAAATGTCGGTCAAAAGTTCTCGTCTGATGTCTCCTCCTTCGTCCGATTTGCTCCATCAAGCTCCAGCGTTCTCCGTGGTTGATTGCTCCAAGCTGCATACGGCCAACATTAAAAGCATGGCTTGGAGTAAAGTCAAGTTGCATTTTGACCATACCTTTATTAAAAAATTGTCATATGCGTAGGTGGATCTTTAAATTTTTTTACGGCAAGTATGGGCGTGAATTAAATAATGGCATGGGCAATGTCATATAGTTTTAATTTTATTGTTTTTTAATTATTCACGGGCGTGGCGTAAGTTTGGTTTTTACAGAACAAGTGAAACATTTTTTTTGGTCAGTTGGTAAGTGGGATATAGAACGCACAGCAGTGCAGGAGCGAAGGGGAAGAGGTGAATGAAGAAAACCAGGGGGAAGTTTGTATTAAAAAAAAACCATGAATTGTTTCACACAGTAGTGAAAAGGGAACAGTACGTTTTGGTGAATTTGTAGTTTTTCACACAGCAGTGTGTTGATCATTTTATTTCTTTTACAGCAGTAAATCCTTGTAATCTTTGTTTTCACATAGCAGTGAATGTAAATGAAATTTTTACACACAGTGGTGTAAAACTTCAAAGGAGACAGAGTAATTTTGTTGAAATGTTTTGGTGAATCCCTCTGAGTGAAAGAAGATGAATATGTACCAGTGATTTTTATTTTAATGAATAGAAATCTTTTATGGTGGTGCAATACTTTGTTCTGAGTAATTTCTTTAAAAGCCTTCCTGTGCACAAAAGATCCTGGAGGAAAGGAAACAAAGCATTGCCTCTGTGTGCTTGAATTTTTGTTTGTTTTTGGGATTTTGCCAGAAAAATCCCCAACAGTGGTATCAGAGCAGGCTTAGGCTCTTTGAAGGTGACAAAGAAGCTGAAGAAACAGTCAGTTGTTTTAAAATACACAGTCAAGAAATTGAAGCATAACTAAGGATGCAAGGAATGGCCAGCACAAGCACTGGT
>APFE030242177.1:0-10416 GCA_000404065.3 Pinus taeda
TTTATCTATTGCGGGGAAACTGGTCCCATTATCCCCAGTCGGAGCCACTATCCCAAACGGAAAAGGAGCTGTACTAAGGTCCGGACCGGGTGGTTTCCCCAATGTTGTTGCAGTGATTTTCGAGGCATCAACAGGTGTATAAGGACATTATGTCGGGAGTGTGATCCCCATCCAAAGAAAAGGGTAAGGGCCTTCTCCTCCAGCATGTGATTGTGATATGTGGGCACTCCCCCCAAATGCAATAAAGGATTAAGGCACAGTCTATAAGGACCTCGCATTCGGACTGTCACCCCGCGCCAAGGAAAAAGCTTAAAGCAGGGTAAAACAATGTTGAAGCATCGATATGTGTGAGAAATCAATAACAAAGGAAAAGGCCTCCACACATGGGTGTGAGAGCCTTAGCCTGTGAGGGCTCAACCCCTGGTCCGAGCTCGCGGTCATATGAGGAAAAACACATGAAGGGATACATAAGGGGGGCTAAAGGGGAAATAAAAAAAATGCCTATTTTCACTTGTTTTAAAGGAAAAATCAGATGCCTACATGATTGTGTTGTTTTGAGAGAATGCCTCTCACCTACCACATCAATGCATTCATAGCGCAATACAAAGTTTTAATGGGTAGATGAGCGGGCAACTAAGGACTTTAATGGAGCATGGAAAAGTAATAGAGAGGTATCCAGGACTCCAAAAGGTTAATGGCTCAGTATGGAGCCTTGCCCCTCTACGCAACACAAGACTACAACAACAAGCACTTACAGGTGACCCAACCCCCCATTTTAGTGAACAAGGCACCCTCATAGTAAAAGAAAAATGAGGAGCAGAAGGGGCCATACTATGAATAAATTATAGCCTTAGGCTAATATAATCACATGATATGAATAGGCACATTCATTTAATATTATGTTTGATTATTTACATAGTTTTGTCATGTAACATGCCTTCCTTCAAATGGGGCATTTATTTATGTAATATCCTTTTGGGCCATAGAGCCATTCATGATTAATAGAACTAGTCGACCTCACAGCTCAGTCTAGAGATATATATTTCTGTTGTGATGTAGATTCTTGCTCCCCTCTCCAAATAAATAGGGGAAAGGAAGACTTAATTTGGGTTCACAGATTCTAGAGCAAACACTTCATGTTATTTTTTGAGACTGTATCTCCTTTGTAATATATGTCGTTTGAGAATGTTAAGGAAATAATGGTGATTCCCTTCAAAGGATTATAGTATGTGTTCCCCTTTATTTAACTCATGTTTATGCCCATGCTTCTTCCCTGAATTCATGTAATTATTGTTGCTAGATGTGTTTCAAGCTCCTTCACAAATTCATTAGTATCTATACGTTAATGCAAATGCCTGTAACTGTTTCACAGATTCATCATTTGTCTTAACATTGGTTATGTATATTCATGTGAGGAGTATTGAGATTAGATCTTTCAATCTAGAGAACATGAATCATAGTTCTCACTTTCCCCTTCATTCATTATTTGTGCTTGTAGCCCAAATAAGAATAGAAATTATTAATGTCTCCCACAGACTCTGTAAAATATTATTGGGTGTAAGACCTTTAAGATCTTATTTCTGAGATCTGAAAGTGTGAAGAACTACGAAAAATCAATGTTTTATTTCTTTGGATTAATGAACCAATCTATTTCCTATGTACACATGTACATATGTATCTATAGATCATAATTGTTGTCTCGAGTATCCTATAAATCATTTGATACACACAATTTTAGATGTGCCCACGTACTCATCTTGATACAACAGGTCAGATTATGTCTTAAAAAATTATTTTAAACTTGTCTCCTAAATCTAATAGTCCTGTTATATGTTCCCTTTATTAGAAAATTTAGTACTTCTTTCTATTAAATCGAGCTTTGATATAATCAATTAGGTATATATATATATATATAGATATAGATATCGATACACGGTATTCTTCACAATTGTTTTGTTTCTCCTTGCGCATTATCATGTGTCTCATGCCTTATATACAAATCTATTCCATTTTCTAATGTTTCACAATGGTCTCATCTCATTCAAACATCTATGTTTATTTCCCAATGATGCTTATTATATAACCTTTAGTTTTGATTGTTAGTTTCCATGTGGTATCAAGTAGTCTTATGTTCTAGATTTTTTGGAGTATGTGGCACACAATCTTAATCCACGCCCCCCTTCACAACTATAACATAATAATTGAATCAACCCTAACATTAACAATTTTGATCTTCTTTGCAGATCAACGGTGTACATTGAATATTTTTTTTCATTGATTATAATGACAACATTGTCCACTAGCTTCTTCATTCATTCACTCATTTTTATTTTTCAGATAAAGCTCCACCGCAGGGATCCAATGCACTCTAAAACAAGCCCTTCTCCTTTTCTCCACTATACTAGCTAAGTGTTAATAAAGCTTATTTTGTCTTTGCGAGTCTGACTTCATGATATGTCTCAAGGTGAAATGTGATACTACGTGTTTTTCATAGGTATTAGATTTTATTTTCATTCAAAATTCGCAACCCCTATTTGGTTTTTCTTTGTAACTACATTCTCACTATTAACTTGTTTTATTTTACACTTTTTGTCTTTCAAGAGTAGCGGAGTGACTCACAACCTAGATTTGGTTCATTCTCTTGTTACGACCACCAAATTTTTTTATTTAATGAATATTTTACAGTTAACACTACAACTTCCTACAGGTAAATACAATTCTCACTATTTGAAATCCTTTATTCCATTTTCTTTGCAGGATGGATTTTATTATTAATTTAACGTTTCTATGGTTATCAGTTAGGAAAATTAAGCGACTCCCGTTTTCCATGTTCGTAGTTGATCATTGATTAAATTTATATGGAGATATTCCTCCTTTGACTTTGTATAAGAATGACTTATTTTGTTTCACAAGTAAGAAATTATACTAAATGTTATAATACCCATTACTAGTTCCACAACTTATTTCTTGCTCTTGGCATAGATTTGGTTAGGGTTTTTAAAACATATGTAACCTTATTATTCTAAAGATTACTTACAATTTCTAATTCTTTCAAACTCGATAGGGAGTCACATATACGATTTTGACCATATATTTATTCTACTTTACATATAGTTATCCAGGATTATGTTGTTTCTCATTAAATTGGGGTTTTCTTATGTTTAAACCCTTAAACAATCCTTCGTTTTTCTTTTTAATTTGCTGACAAATTTTATATAGGGTTTTTATTTATAACTACTATTCTGTACAAATTTACGTATACTTTTATTCTAGTAGAATAGTCATTCTTTCTCATTTAACCTCACTTAGATAAGTTTAGTTGTAATGTATGGTCAATGTTAAGCATTATAAAAAATAGCTCTTTCCCACGTAAAAAAAATAGCTCTTTCAATGTTTTTTATAACGCTTTACTTAGTTTCATTTCTCTTTCTTGTGTGTGTTTCCTTATTGTCTTTCACAGACATGTACATGTTATTTTTTGACGTTTTTTGAAACTTTTTTCCTTAGAAGAAGAAGATTTAAATCTCTCACATCACTCATGAGGATTTTGGCTTTCATATTTTAGGACAGATGATCTCAAACCTCGATTATTTTACGTGTTTGAGCATGAGTACTATATGAAAGGGCAAGAATATGGGGTCTTTAGTTTTTAATGTTCGCTTGTTTAGTTAATTAGAGTTACACTTCTTGTTTTGGATGTCTATATTTAGAAGGCTTTAAGCCCTTAATGTACTAAAAGGTTGGGAAAGTTTTATCCTGCACTTGAGATATGGTTAAATTCTAGTTGATTATCTTCATGGTTATTCTTGACCAAAGCTATAATATTTATCGTAACATCTCATATGTGTAATGTTTTTTATATTATTAAATTTTCTAGGTTATCTTTCCGTCTTGGAAGATTTCTTAAGCTACATGCTTGCATGGTTATTATTGTACTTATTTATGGGTTCTTCCAACCCAAACCTCTTGTCAAATATAACTTGTTAAATTAAAATTGACCTGCAATGCTATTAAAGAAGTTTTTTTTCTTTATCCTTAACGATACACAAAGGATATCTATGAAACTCAACTTTGTGGCTATTTCAATGTATTTCATATAATTATATTCTCATGTTCTTTATACAGTAGTTGTAATCTCTCTTATTTCTGTCTGTAAGTTATTTCTTGGTCAATTCTTTATACCTTTATACAATATTCATCATTCATTATTACCATGTGTAATTTATAGCTATACAACTCAAATCTCTAATATTTTTCTCAATGACCTAATGTCACTCTTCTAGGAATATTATTACCTTGATTATTTCTTTAGATTACTAGGAATTATTATACTATTATTACCAATAATTTGGTAGTTCGTAATGTATAAATTAATAGAAATTTTGATACTATTGATGAAATTGAACTAAAATCAAGAGATTACAAGTTTCCTCTACTATTCTACAGAAATCACGATTTAGAAACACATGCAATGACATGCAACCATCAAAACCAAAAGAACACAATGATTTACATGGAACCCAACCGAGAAAAACCCCTCTACTCTTTGCAATGCCATTCTTCAACTCTCAAGCATACCCTACACTGTAATCTTATTCCCCTACTTTCTAACTTGCTCTCTCCAACACTTATTCAATTCAGGCCTCAAAAAACCCCCTATTTCCTTGCACAATTGTGGAGGAATTAAGATGCTAAAAGATAGGGAAATTTCGTATTTCCTCACAGAAATCCTAAAGCAATTCATGACTTGTTCAATGAAAAAGAACTATACACTCAAGAATATACAAATATAAATAAAAACATGCTTTTTCCTCCACCTCAACTAGGAAATTCAAATTCCATGCGTGGCTGTGTCTATTTTTAGTTGAATCACTAGTTAACTCAGAGACCATGGACATGACAACAATTCTACTACTCAAATGATCTTCAACTAACTCAACTAAATACTTGAGCTTAGTTAACTCAGTTCAACTAACAATATCTCAACTAGATTGCTAAATATTAGCAACCAATACATGCACAACTCTACCTCTAGTGTGCAAACTCAAATCTACTGAGTAAACTAGTAGACAAGGAGATGTCACACAAATTAATTGCAATCAAATTCATCCTACTAATGTGGAAAATCAAATTACTCAATTTGACTAAGGCACAACTCATAATTGATCCTTTTTCTTATTCCAATTCCAACACTCCCTCTTAGAAAGAAAAGGGTTCTGCACAGCCCCAATCCACCTCCTTCATGGTGTATTGTAGCACTGCCTCTCACTGTCGTTGTTTCTACTACAACAACTACAATTGAGAAGCATTAAAAATAATGAATCACTTGTGTCTCTGCAACCATCTATTAATAAAAATACACCGTTATTGATTTTGCATTGTGCCTCATGCACTACTGCCAACATTTCTCTATGCTCCTTAACATCTGACCGAACATACTGAAACTGATCCTTCTGCTACTAAATATTGTGGGCCCTTGTAGCAAGGGCAATTTTCCATTAGAAGAGTATATTGGCACTGTTGTTGCTCTCCGATGGAACCTTCCCAAATATTTTCTACTCTCGGACTAAGGCTCTACATTGCCCCACCTCACTCCTAGAAGCATAAATACGTGCATGGTGAATCTGATCTACTCATATTACTAGTACTACTACTCTGCTCCTACTTCCACACTCCTTATACAACTACTACAATAATGAACTTAATATCCCCAGATCATGAAGTTTTAGCTTCCATAATTTCTCTCCCTTTGAAACTAGACTGCCTACAAGTCTCAATATCCATGTGGGAAATATCTATGTTCTTGAATCTCACAATATCGGCGTGGACCAAATTTTGAAGCCTCCTTTGAGAGTTTCACTTGATGGAAACGCACACTCGGGTTCACTCCATGAGCTCATGTGAGTCTTTGCACCCACCTTGCTTGATCATTTCATGCAAGTTTTGCATGTTGATATCAATGTCATGCTTGCGACCATGTTCTGGTTATACTCAGGGTCTTCGCTCCGTGTGTACTTGTTTTGTTTGCTATGTAAACATCTGTTGCACTCAAACACGAAGTCACATACACTGTCACAGAAGCATTGTCATGGTCGACCAATGATCAATCACAAGTGTCTTGGTTGTCACTTACAATATCGGTTAGTCATGTTGAGCATGTGTTTCTGGATGGGTTGAGTCGTCTCATCGTCAAGGAATGTAAGTGTGTGTTTGCAAGATTACGTATGCATCTTTCGCTCGTTCACACACTTAGTCACTTCACTGAAGTTTTGACAGCAGAATTCCCTTGTGACTGCCAGACCATCACCCCACCATCGACTTGATCGAATGTAACCTAAAACAATGCAGAAGCCCCAAACATGCTATTTCAAGTGGCATTGTTTGCAATCAAATCAATCAAGCTTCATGCTCACCAACTTGAGAGTTTGACCTGACAGCCACCGTGGGACTAACTCCCCTAAAAAATTGCATAGATGCTATAGATCTTACCTACTCTGCTAAGTGAGAAATTTGCGTAGACACATTGAACAAAAACCAAGTGCCTATCCCTATCTCCCTCAAAAAATTGTGTAGTTTTTCCAGCGAGCCCTCATGACAATCGTTCCACTTCTCACGAAGAAAATTGCGTAGTTTTCATGAGAAAGTCCTCTGATGCCCCACAGTCCATTCAAATAAAAAATTGTACAAAAGTGAACAACCTCCCAGCACCACTGTAGTTTTTCCAACCAGCAGCTCCCAACAGCTGACTGAAAATTCCCCTGAGCAATTGCACAGTTTTTGTTGCCAAGCTCCTAAATACGAGTCCCAATTCCATGTATGAATTGCACAGTTTTTGCTGCCAAGCTCCTTGCAGCGAACTACTAGCCCCCCCAGGAATTGTGCAATTTTTACTTCCAGTGATTGAGTAGCTGACTGTCAATTACCCTTGGGAATTACATAGTTTTGATCTCAATTTCCCGCTTCCCACTCATTTTGGAAATTGCACAAATCTTGCCTACCCAGCCTTTCCACAGCCGAGACTATTCCTCTTAAAAACTACTCAGTTTTGTCCTCCAGTTGATCCAGACCACACACAGAGTCACTGTCAATATGGATTGCCCATATTCATCATCGAGTGACTCCTGCACAGTTTTCATCAGTAGTGCCCAGAGCGTCCATCCCAGCTCACAATCGTTTCTCCTATCCAAATCACCTGCATCTGAAATGATCATGTATCATGGTATGCTAGGAGGTTTTTGGATTTGATGTCATCTCATCATGAGTGACTGCAGATACAGGTACACAAACAAACATGGCGCAATGACTAATGGGATGAACCAAGGGAGCACATGTAGAAGGATACATTCACCAATGGGCGAATAAATAATGCATGCAAAGGGATGTGCTCATGAGTGGATGATCATGCAAAGATGTGTTCATAGACGGACGAAGGAGAAAACAATGCAGGCAAAGGGATGTGCTCACGAATGGATAATAATGAAAAGATATGTTTGAGGATGGATAGATGAGAAAACATGAAATATGTGTTCACGGATGGACGAATGAATGAACATGCACTTTTCATGAACGGATGAGCCTATCAAGCCTTCCAACATACAAGCAAGGAGCAACATGCGAATGCAACATCAAGCAAACCCAATGACCATCAAAGACCCCATGCATATGGTCATGCAGAGGTGAAGCTGTGACACACCATGAGGACATCCATCACCAGCAACACTGGAGCTCGACATGCACACAAACAACAAAGTCATATTGTCCACATCTCTACTGTGGGACATACTGGAAATCAATGTATTGTAATGTGAAAGTCCAAGAGACTCACTTGTTGTATGAAAAGTCATGTAAAGTCGAAAAGTCATGGAAGTCAAATAGTCATGAGGGTAGTCGAACAACCACAAGGGTCAATTTCGCCCTTGGCTATAAATACTGCCTCATTTGTACATGGAAAGGGATTTTTCACCTCAACTCCTCCCACATAGCCTTGAGAGTATGTAATCTTTTCTTTGTCAAGTAAGTAGTGGCTCCAACTCCATGCACCCGGGGTTAGTGATGTATGGTGTAACGATGTGTCTTGGAACATTTGCTTAATTGGCATGCATGCTCACATGCTAGCACATTTTTAGACATTTATTGTAACTATTGTAAGACTAATGTTTAAGACTTGTAATGCATGTTGCTTTAACCTATGTTTAACACTTGAACTAATTCACTTGTTGTAATACATATATGTTAATGAAAATGTGTTGTATATGTTGTTAACGTTGTCTCGCCCATGCAGACTACTCTCCTAGACATCAAACAGACCTTTCACATAAAAATTTCTATAACAATCATTGCACTCGCGTAAACTAATCCACTCTATATTATACGTGTTATGTTACCTTGTGTGTTGTTACTCCTGCATCCGTGTGTAATATTCCTCTGGAAGCTATGCACATCTATTGTGTTGTGTGTTCCTAGCAGAGTTGGGACTTGTCCCAACCGACTTGGGACTCACTCCCACCCTCTCCCTCTACGGTGAAAGAATCATTGACATAAGAGACACTTACAGTCACCAAGCACACAAACCTCACTTCTTGCAAGACAAATCACACCACTCTCATGTGGTGACAAGAAAGAATTGAGGAAAATATTTAAGATAATGGCAACTAGGCCATCCTACCAGATGGGACTCCCACACCAAATGGTGAGAAGTCTATTTGGGACTTCATACCAGGGTGATCCCCTGAATTTGGTGGGTCCAACACTATCAACAAATCACTACTCATTTTTGTGTCACTAAACATTGGTTCATTGATCTACCTGACTAGCAGGACTCTAGCTTTATTAATAAGTCTACTCATTGGGTCTTCTATCTTTGACCTCTTATCAATGGTTTTCCCACCTGCAACCCACTCAATTAGGACTCCACATATATTCTTTGTAACAACTCATTAGTTCTTCAATGATCACTATATATGAGGAATTCAATGACTACTCACTTGTCAATATTATGGTTGCTCCAGAATGTTTCTCTTAGGAATCTTGTGATGATCCTAAATCTCTTCCAAGCTCAAAAATTTGAACTTGCCTCTAATGCATATTCAAGCCTCAATCCATTGAAAGACATTGTTCCTACATTAGAGAAAGCTACTTCACTGAATATGCAAATCAAAATCTTTGAAGGATAAGATCTATTGAGTATTTTCTAGTGTGATAAGCTCACTTCGAAACTATGTATAAATTAATAGAAATTTGCTACTGTCGACGAAATTGAACTAAAATCAAGAGATTGCAATTTTCATCTACTATTATGTGGAATGTAAATCACCATTTAGAAACAAATGCAATGCCATGCAACCATCAAAACCTTAAGGAACCATTAATTAATAGGGGATCCCAACTAGGAAAAACCCTGTGAAGCCCCTATACTACTTGTGTAACCCCTTATTGTTATTAGTACAACCTCCTTATTATATTTTTGTACCCATGTAGTCCCCATAGAAGCCTCCTATTGTTATTAGTGTGCCCCATAGAAGCCCACTATTGTTATTATTGTGCCCTTACATTATTATTGTTTTGTCGGCTCTAATTATATTATGACCCCTTAGATTCCTATATATAGAAAGGAAGTCTTATCATTTGTATCATCCAAGAATTTTTCATTTATGTAATGTAAAGGAGGTTGCCCCTCGAAGAGGTTGAATTCTAAGGCGTTGATCTATCTTTTCTATCTTTTTGTGAGCTGCTTTCATAACATTTGGCATCAGAGCTTTGGATTGTAGGGTTTCGCTGCTCCAAATAGGTCATCATGGAATTTTTTCTATAAATTTTTTCCCACGAACTTTCAGAAGCTAAAAAAAAACCCCGTTTAAGAAGAAATCGTACTGAACTTCAGGTCTGAATTTTAGAGCTTTTCGCACTATATTTGTGGAGATATGATCTAAGGAAGTTGGTCTTTTTGCAGACTCCTTAATTACATTCCAAACAGGTGACCTTGGGAAAATTGTCATAAATTTCTCTTAGAGCATCAGATTGAAATTTCATAAGAATTTACAGAAAGAGGATGGACTGTAATTTCTTGTATATATTTGTTAGAGCGAAAGGTCGAAACAGTGACTCGTGGCAGGTTGTACAAGTTTTCTCTACTGAACTAGTATATAATCAGGTCATCGTGTGTTATAGACATATTTGGGCATTGCAACCCCAATCTTATATGTCCATAAACCAAGGGCTTCTAAGTCCCTAAAAGTGTTGTTTCATACCCTGAAGAAACAAGGTCAACTGATTACATCATCTCCCAGAAGTTCTCCATGAAACACTGCTCAAAACTGGTCAAAACTGGACCATCTCACCTACTCCATGGTCAAAGTGTGATGCATCCCACCTAATGCACACGGGGGGTGCGATGCATACTGAAAATCCCTTCTATGG
>APFE030242177.1:24961-84764 GCA_000404065.3 Pinus taeda
TAAACAAGAGGAAATATTTTGGAGGCAAAAATCTAGGGTTCAATGGCTCAAAGAAGGAGAAAGAAATACTAGTTTTTTAAGCAGATCCACTTTGGTGAACATATCGTACAACATAATTTCAACGATGAAGGATGAGAGAGGTATTCTTCACAACTCTCATGTGGAGATAGAAGAAGCACTTGTTAAGCACTTTTGAGGCATAGCCAAGGAAACATGTTGTTAGAGCTGGTCAGTCCTTCATCAGAGATCAAAACTCTGTATGCATTTCATGTTTAGGTGTCCCCCTCCATTCAACCAGTTGCATTCCGCTAGGGGCATGCCATAATCTGGTAGAGAAGGTCATGATAGTCATTCCCCCTCATGTCTGGCTCCTACTCGCTTAGGTCTTTTGTCAATAATCATCAAAGTCCATGACAGTCAACTTCTGGTCCTTTAAAGGACAAAGGTCATTTCGAGGTCTAGGTCTAGGAATTCATCAATTTGGTCTTTGAACATGTCTAGTAAAGCCATGCAGGCCAGAGTGAGGCCCTTACATAGTTATGGTTCATATAGCTTCATCATCATGCAGATAGACTTCGAACTCTTCTTCAAAACTTTGTTTTGAGGAAAAGTCAAACAATGTCATTTATGACAAAATTTTCAAAAAAGTAGCTAGTTGATTTTTTTTAGATGTAGTCAAGTTTCCGTGGCCAAATGTCCATGGTTTTTGTGGCCAAATGTCCTATTGTTCAATCCTTGCAAAGAGTGCCGAAAATTTCATCATTTGAGCTAAAATTTCAAAGGGAAAGTGAAAATCAGTGTGTTTTAAAGTCAGTGAAAAAAGTGCAAAACATAACATTAGAAAAATGGGTTTTTGAAGAGGAAAAAATTAAACCCATCTCTTCCAAGGATATATATACAATTTTTTGTCAAAACCAAAGGCATTGTGCTATTACAAGCCTTGGAGAAGCGTTGTAAAGGCGTGAGGGTGCATTGGTGAGCATTTGAGTGAGTTGGAGGAAGCTTTAGAGGGTGCGAAGCATATACCCAGAAGCGCGACACACATGCAGCCTGTCCACAGTGTAATTTTTCTAAGGGCGCGGCGCATACCCAGGGCATGGCGCATTGGGCTTTGACGAGGGCCAAAACAAGTGCCCAAACACTCCCAAATTTTGGTGAAGCCTATCAAATTGAGAGGTAGGCTCTTTAAAATCACTTGCTCATCAAATTTTGTCAATGATAGGGTGTTTATAGAGATGTTTCAATGCCACCAAAATGTATAAAATCGACCATAAGAAATCACCAAGAAATTGATGGCTAGTGTTGTTAACATGTCTTGTTAGTGCCAAGGTTTCACTCCACTCACCTTTTCCCCTCACCTATCACTTTTCCCATCCTCCCTCTCTCATTTTTCCTAAAATCCCTACCCTAAACTACTACCAAACCCTCTCCCCCATCCCTTCACTATTTGGTCAACACAAAACCCCAAACCCCACCCATCAAAATACCCAAACTCCTCCCATATCCCTAACAAATTTCTCCCTATAACCCCTATCCCCATTTCATCACTCCCTTCCTAACACTCCCTGTTTCATTGTTCCCCTTGGTAATAGATATTACAAAGGCACCCAGACTCACACCATCATCAAAAGGGCAGCGTAATCAAAATCCACATTGCAGTCATGACATCACAGCATTCGTTTGAGTATGAGATGGAGACACAGAGTGACTCATCCTCAGAAGAGCAGGCTCCCAGTAAACACCACAAGAGTTGCAAACATGTAAGAGATGAACCCACTACCCTCACTGAGTTACAAGCATGCCCTCTTGCCATGTCATGCTTCCAGCACCTATCATATTTTGAATTTTGTCAAAGGGTGGAAAATGTTAGAGTTCATCATGAGTTGGCCCATTTATTTGTGCTTCATCTACATGCAGGTCAATCTATCTTGATCGGGGTCACTTTCACATTGACACCCGAAGTTATATCAATGGCAACAGGTATACTAAATGTTGGAGAACAGTGGCATAAGAAGAAGAAGGTCGATAGGCAACACTATGAGCCTTACATCAAAGCCAGATTCTTGAATGAGCTCACAAGAGTGTTTCTCTTTAGATACTTGAAAGATGAGTATGCTCCACTCATGAGATTGATCATGAAATGCTTCAGCTATGAGGGGAGGTTCTCTCTACTGTATGCCTATCACATCTAGTTTCTCATGCACTTCACCAGGGTGAGGAAGATGAACCTCCCATTTTTAATATGCAGGAACATAGAGAGAATGAACACCTTCATGCTGCATAAGACCCCCTAGCACCAGCTTAACAGTGTGTTTCACTTTTCTCTTATCCGGATTTTGGTAGATCATCAGTTAGGATTGTAGGGAATTTCCTGGGAGGACTTCATTTCCCGTGATTTCTTCAGCACATCACAGGTACTATTAGAGATAGAGTAGGAGTTGGGTCATCCTTCTCATTAGCATGAGCACCATGAGACCACTACCATGTCAGTTTTTGTTACATATGAGAGAGACAGTAGGCACTTGTTTGCAGCAGCACAGCGAGTGTTATCTCCACCCAGGGTGGAAGGGGCCTCACTTCCATCATCGACTACACAGGTACTGGACAAGGGCAAGAAGCCCATGCATGATGAGGGGCCATCAGGTGTGCAAGAGACCGATGTCATCCTCATTCAGGATGATGAGGTAGAGGCAGAAAATTCCAAACTTAGGATGACCATTCAGGAGCAGGACTCGGAGATCCAAGACTTGATACTCAATATGGAGAGGGCTAGATGGGTCACCAAGTATCTGTAGCAGAGGAACAAACAGCTTGAGGACTAGCAGGTGATCATGGAGCTGCAAAGCATCCATGAAAATCGATAAGCTGCCCAGTAGAGGAGGATTGAGCTCACTACCTTGGAGTAAGAGATCAACAACGACCGTGAGTCTTGGTTAGAACGGGTCAATCTACACTTGGAGAGACTATTGGAGAAGGCCAATAGGGACAAAACCATATTGAGGAGGATAGATTCACATTACATGGCACGGAACATGAGCGCAAAGGCCCGAATAAGGAGCATGAAGGCTAAACTAAGCAGAGCAACAAAAGAGGGAAAAGAGCAAGATCAAATTTGAATCTTGGTCGAAGCTTCTGTGGCCCAACATACTGCCTCTTAGAGAACCTCCAATCCAAATTTCAAGAAATTTGGGACAATTTTGGTCGCATGGAATTTTTTTGGCACAAACACAGGTTTTTTCTCTATACACACTGCGCCACCGGTGCGACACATAGGATTGGGAGCTCTAAATGAGAAATGGTTTGCATTTTTGGATTCAGGAGGAAAAATCACGACTACTGGCACTTAGGCAAGAAATTTTGGCATGATTTGAGTCTCGAGGAGGTCAAAAGCACCCAAACAATGGCCTCACTGCCCCTATTTTGACACACAGGAAGTAGTCTTCAGAGAGTGAAGATTTGGAGGAGCAAATGAGCTCCAAATTCAAAAATTCCACTTGGGTTGGAAAGTAGACAGGACAATCTTTCCAACGTGGACACTTGGGCACATGTTGGACTCCTAAAAGTGCCTCAAAATTGGCCTCAAAGTGGCATGATGCATACAGAAAAGGGCACGACGCATATAGGAAAAAGGCCCAAAATGCCTCTGTTTCGCAAAATTTCGCTTCCAGACTTTTCATAAGTGGGCCCCCTCATCTACACTTCATTTTTTTGGCACCTAGGGTAGTTTTAAAAGTATTTCCACTCCAGATGGGCAGTTATCCAAGTGGCAAAGGAAGGCAAAGGGCCACCCAAGCCATTTGTCATGTTTGTGGCACTGCACCTGTAGCTGATGTTTGGCTCTCCACCTTCATTTTATGATGATTTCAGTAACTCCCCAACACTTGGGAATTCTATCTCTTCATGGAACATTCTATATATTGTATGAAACCTTTTGGAAAGTGTTGGTTGGCTTATAACTTCTGGGAGACTGTGGGAAAGAAACTCTATTTCTGCATTGTATATTTTTTTACAGAGGATTAATAAAAGGCAGTGGCTCTATTTCATGAGATTCATGTGGTTGTAAGTGTAGCAAATGTGTCTCTTATGTTTCATATGTATCTTGTTATGTTTCATAGATCATTTCATATTCATTTCCAGTGAAATTTTCTAAGTTAGCTAAGGTAGAATTCAATTTTATTCCTTTGCCTGTGGGAAAATTTCATGTTCAGTGTTCATTCTTCTGTTGAAAATGATTCATGTTGTCCATGCCCTTTTCACCCTCTTAATCAATCTCTCCATTCCACACTATCTTAAACTAAATTTCTAGGCTTTCCGCCTATCTTGCCTCACGAAGTAATTCGTGCCTTTGTATTAAGTTCTCTGTTCACTGAGGTCCATTGGTCCCATACCATCTGAGAAACACAGTCATTCATAAAAATAACTTCTTCTATCCATATTCACTTACTAGCCTAAGATAAATAGTTCACTGTAAGTTATCTCAGGCCTTTTCAGTTATCTATTCACCAAGTGTGACTCAGAGAGAGCCCTCTCCTGTTCTGGTAGGGCTAGCTACCAGACTGAGTGTGGTTTGTGGTTACCCTGAATTTCGCCTTCCTTCAGCCTAAGGCGGATTTAGGTGCTAACACATGTTATGACAGAGAAAAATCCATCAGAAACTTCACAAGAAATATACCTAGGTTGGTGTCCAGAGAGCAAAATTTCAACCTTAATAAGCTAGTAACCGAAGAAGAGGTTACTGAAGTGCTCAAAGAAATGCAAAATGGTAAAGCACTTGGCCGAGATGGTTTCAATGTAGATTTCTTCAAGTTTTGTTGGAATATTGTAAAACATGATATTCTGAATGTTGTAGAAGATTCTAGGATGAATAGAACTATTCTGAAAGATCTGAACACTTCCTTCGTTATCCTCATCCCTAAATAGTAGGTAGCCCATACTCCTGACAAGTTTAGACTGATAGCTTTATGTAATGTGGTTTACAAGATTATATCAAAAGTGGTGGCCAATAGACTCAAACCTCTCCTTCCTACCCTTGTCTCTATGGAACAATGTAGATAAGTGGAAGGAAGGCAAATTCTTAACAATATTATTCAAGCACATGAGGTGGTACACTCTCTGACTAACAACTGAAAGGCTGGTATGATCATGCAATTGGACATTGCTAAGGCCTATGATAAATTGAACTCGAATTATATCAGGAAAATTCTTATTTCTTTTAGGTTTGATCACAACTGGGTGAGATGGGTCTTTGCCCTTGTCACTTCCTCCAGTTTCTCAATTTTAGTCAATGTCTCTCCATCTAAAACTTTTCTTCCCTCTAGAGGCCTCAGACAAGGGGATCCACTCTCTCCCTCTCTCTTCAACCTCATGATGGAAGGACTGGGGTGGTCTATCAAACATGCTAAAGAAGTTAGTAAGATCAAAGGTCTCCAAATTTCTAATAGGGGACAAACTTGGACGCATCAAAAATTTGCGGACGACACCATGCTATAGGGAATCCCCGTTGTCAAAGAAGCTCATGCATACAAAAAAATCCTAAATGAATTTGCTAGGGCTTCAGGTATGGAAGTTAATCTCTCTAAGTCTAAGATTTTCTTCTTCAATACTAATATTGCCATTCAGAGGAACATTGCTAAAATTCTAGGCTTTCAAAGAAATTCTCTCCCCTCAAAATATTTGGGGGTTCCTCTAACTCCTAAGCCTTTACACAAGAGCATTTGGGAGCTGATGATTAATAAACTGCAAGACAAAATAAGGAAATAGACTATGAGGTCCTAAAACTTGGCTGCCAGGTTGGTGCTCACAAAGGCTGTTCTGCAATCTATCCCAGTTTTTATGCTTTCCGCTCTCCCGGCCCCAAAAGGAGTCTTGCGGCTTTTCAAAACCATACGAAGAGACTTTATTTGGGGCAAGGGGGAAGAAAAGAAAAAATGGGCCTTCGTAGCTTGGGAAAAACTCTACAAACCTAGAAAACATGCGAGTCTATGATTGGATGATCCTGAAATTTTAAGCAAAGCTTTAGGGGCTAAATTATGGTGGCGCTAGCTTAAAGAACCAAAGGCTCAATGGGTTATTGGAAACAAAAATACATCAGCTCATGGAAAAGTTATGATCATATAAGAATGGATGGAAATATTATGGGATCATACATGTGGAACAAGGACTGGGACAATAGAGATCTAGTCCAAGATAATGGCTTCTGGGAAATTAGAGAGGGAAACTTAGCTCTGTTCTGGGAGGATAGATGGCAGCAAGAACCCATTCTTTTAAAAGAGGAATTGGAGGAACTTAAGGCAGAGGCATATGCTAAAGGATTAACTAAAGTAAAATATTTATGGGATCAAACCAACAGTGCAGGAAAATGGAGAATATGGAGAAAATTTCGTTTGAAGCATGACAACCCCTTAAAAGTTAAAGCTGAAATGCTAATGCAAGAGTTAGAACGAAGGAAAATTCTAGTTTCAGAAGGGAATGACTAGCTGAGATGGGGCAACAACAATGAGGGCACCTTTAATCTTAAGGAAACTAAATTCATTCTCCTTGGTTTGGCCCCCCAAGCTCCAGATAGAGCTTGGCAAAGAATATGCAAGCATCAAGGTTGGATGAAAATTAAACTCTTCATGTGGCTAGTCTAGCACAGGAAGATTTTGACTTGGGACAACATTCGAAAAAGGGGTGTTTTGGGGCTTTTCAAGTGCCAGCTATGTGAAGCTCAAGAGGAAACAATAGAGCACCTTCTGAACAACTACTCCTTTTCCTCCAAGTTGTGGGATTCTTTCGTCTCCATTTTCAAACAGTCGGATAGGGACAAAGGGAGCATCATCAACACCCTAAACAAGTGGAGAAGCAATTTTTCGAATAATGAAGTCCTTAGCACTGCTTGGGCTCTAATGTCGAGCTTCATCATCTGGAACATTTGGAAAGAAAGGAATATTAGTATTTTCAAGGATGTAAATAAACCACCCCTTTACCTTTTAGGTCAGATCTTAAAACAACTTCAAGGGGCAGTTGGTTCTATTGTCCGAAATATCCCTAAGAATCCTCCTTCAGCACCAGATTTGAGGATTCTCTTTCAGCTAAGGTTAAAGGGACTCATTCCTCAGGGCCTGGATAGGAAGATCTCATTAGAGACTCTGAGCTTGATTTTTGGCACCCTCCCCCCAAGGGTTTTTTGAATTACAATATTGACCGTGCCTCAAAGGGTGACCCGGGTATTACGGGTCATGGCGGAGTTTTAAGGGATGAGAGAGGGAACATCGTGTTCATTGTCTATGGTCACATAGGGAGAGCCACCAACAATATGGCAGAAGTTATAGCTATGGAGCATTGTTTAGAAATCCTGATTCAAGATAATTGACAAAATGTGATTGTTGAAGCAGATTCTAAGTTAATCATTAACTCAGTCAAGAAAATAAGCTGGGGTACGACACATGAAAAGGCCTCAAGGAACTAGAGGCTGATCCAGATCTTTCAACGGATCCACAACCACCTTCTAGGCCTACGTACAATTACTTTTAATCATGTTTGAAGATCGGCCAATAAACTGGCGTATCTTCTGGCTAATCAAGGAGTGAATTGCGCAGAAAATAGGTTTGTAATGAAATGGCAAGAGCTACCTTACCACGGTCTTAAGGAAAAATGCCAAGACCAGGCTGAGGAAGATTGGTTGGTGTTTCGGAGTAGGACCATGGAGGGTAGCTCAGATAACTTAGAAGCGATATGAGCAGAGGAATGCACATAATTGGTTTTACTGCAAGTGATGTGCTTCGGCAGTTTGATGTTTGGAGAATCACACTCAAATAGATCATCAGTGGTGGCAGAGCAGGAGTTTTATTTCTAATGGTTTCCAGCAGGCTAGCAGAACCCTATTCTCACAATGTCATTGGTAGCGCTGATATGACGAGCAACCGGAAGCTGGGAACCCGTGGCATCCCCGATAACCTGAACCTTTCACCCCTGATTGGTATATGATGGCCAAAGCGGTGTTGGGGTGATCATAAGCCTCGTGAGCGGGAAGCAGTTTTACCTTTTTTGCAGCGATCCCATTCAGTGAACAACACGTGGCAGTGGGGCTGTTTGGAAAACCGCCTTGATCGCATGCTAAACATTAGCATGTTGGGCTATGTGATATTCATTTTAGAAGTCGGATCTTGTGGTAGGGATCTACAATCAGGATTGATCGTGCATTTTTGTGGGGTTGAGGAATTAAGTTCAATGCGTTATCCATCTCTGCCATCGTATTAAGACATGGATCAGAAGCCACGATTTAATAGGCAGGTTAAGTGAGTGCTGACATGGGCATTTTCTTGACTAGGCATTAGTCAACACATTTAGGGTTGGTTTCCTAAAGGGTCTGTTTGTTATTTGTATTGGGTTGAGAGTTCTTACCATTGGGAGTCAGCACCCTTGTTTTGAGTCCACTCTGTCGAGTGGATAGTTGTAAATTATGGAAAATATTTTTGGCTTAATGATATAGAAGGATCGTCTCTTGCATCAACAAAAAAAAAGAGTATTGCAATCTACCTAATTAATTATAGTGAGGTCATCACTTTTTATAGTATAATTAAAAATTATATCCTTTATTCATGGACTAGGTGCCTTATAATAACCCATTTAATGTCCAATCCCATGGATTTTGAAATGAAAGCATATAAAAGGAGGAAATAGCTCCTTTGTAAACTAAACCTTGGAATTAAGCCCACTCTGAGCTCCCTAATCAAAATTATTAGTTGGAATATCAATTTGCGGCCTTATTTATTTGTATTCCATGGATGCTTTCCATGGGTGCCTAAGCACCAGAATCACGACAAATAAAAAACCTTGAACTAAGCACAGAATCACGACAAATAGAAAACCTTGAATGCTATTAAAAAGACAAAAACATTTATAATAATTCCATTCAAATGTGATTGTTGTGTCGAGTAGGTTGTTTACATTGCATCTCCACCCAGAAATTTTAAGAAGACGTAGGAATATAAGATTGAATTGGATTAATCGTGCTCTGTATATGATTTCAATGTTTGATATTTCAGCGTAAGGGTGCCTTAAATTAAGCCATATTATTTTACCATGTCCCCATGTTATATTTTAAATGAAAATGTGAGAATACAAGTTGTGGTATCAGACTGTAAATTCATGGAAGATTTTGGAATATTTGTTAAACTTATCTAATTGTAGAATATAGGATATTTTAGAATCGAGGAAATCTTTTGAAATCAGGTTGCATTTAGGCCAAAATATGCCACCTAAAATATATATAGATAGCTTTGATAATAACAGAATTAAAAAATATATATATACAAAACTTCTTTGATATTAACAAAGTCAAATTATTAATTTAATTTAAATAATCTGAAATTACATTGATAATAGTACATTCAAAAGAATAAATATATCCAGAACTACTTTCATAACAGCAAATTAAAACTATTAATTTAGTTTATATTTACCAGGTTTCAAAATTTTATATTAATAAAAAAATAAAGATAGACGTGAAGACTTATGTACATTAAATCTCTAGAATTCGAATTAGCCATAAAAATGTGAATTATTTCGCCTCTTATTCCCAATAATTCGAATAATCCGCCATTAACATTAAATTATAAGGATAAGGAATACGACAAAATCAGCTGTGGATTCATAGAATGCAATGCGCTCACAAAACTGCGGATTGGCAGCATGCAATGTACTCAATAGTCAATACTCAAAAATGAAAATGTTTTCTTTATAATCATGCCTGTGAGTATGTAGAAATCAATCTATCTTTATGAGAGTATTATTGTGATTCACCATAGACCTTGATGGTCGTTGCAGTCAGGGTGAGCACCGACATGAGTAAGTGCATGTGGTGGTTCAATAATTTGTTTATGATTTGTCTACCCTTTCCAAAAGACCCTACTCAGTCACTTTACAATCGTAGGACATTGGAGACTATTCGGGAGACCAAACACAATGTCGTTAACCCATTCACATGCCGGCCTTTCCATATTAGCCATGTGATTCCCTAGTCTGAGCTAAGGTGACAGATGCATCACTTCATTCTCCAAAACACAAGCTGAACGCTAAAGCTACAGAGGCTAGAGGTCATTCACGACTATACTAGAATCCTGAGCAAAAGAGAGATGAAAAATTTGTTAATCAACTAATTTTATATTATCAACGGCTAGTTAACGAGCATTATATCAATGAAACTCTCGAGTGAACTTGGAAGCTGTTGTTGAAGATATTTAATCTTGTTCGTCGAGATTGCCAGTACATGGCAGAAAATAGGAGGTTGTTTTCTTTGCTGGGAGGATACTCAATATACTTGTCACCAATGGTAGATCAATGGCTATTTATTGTGTGTGTTGATTCCTACTCTACATATGATGATGCCCTGGAAGTGTGCAAAGATGTAGCCAAAGTTGTGGATATCACCAGTTTTAGAGACAACAAATTTTGGATGTTACCTAAAGATTTTTTATGGGCGCTAGTTCACATTCTCTCCATCCTTACTCAACTATGCGGTTATCAGAGAATTAAGAGAATGGTGTTGAAATTTTATTGTGGGATGCTTTATGACGACAATGTTGATTACAACATTGTTTTCTCTTCCGGCGCACTTGAATTTTCTCTCGATATGTTAGACCAAGGGGATATGATTCTCTCCATATGTTACCAGGAAGGAGAAGGAACGTTGAGATATCTAATGAAGACTTATACAACAGATCGTCCGTCCTCAGAATTGGGTGACAAAAATGTTAGACCACAACATACATAACACACAATGGATTTATACTCAGAGACTTAGACAGCAATAGCAGAGAATAATTCATAGAGACAGACAAATGGAGAAACAACAAGATTACTCAATCAGAAACAGTGGAATAGATAAAACAATCAGTGGAGAATAGAAAATCACTGGAGAATAGAAAATCACTGGAGAAGAGAAATAATTTTGCATTACATAATAGGCTTGGGCCTTGGCTTGCATTCCTTGGCCAGAGAAATTACAAATTTATAGAGGCAAAAGAAGGATGTAGAATCCTATATGTGATTCAGATGGAGATCTAGAATGATATAGAAACTAATGGCAGTGTAGAAAGATCTAGAATCATGGAGATCTAGAAAGATATGATCTAAAAGGATCTAGAATCTTACGTGAATTTTGGCTTCACACTTAACATTCTTCCACTAGAAGCCAAATGTGAATCAAGTCACACTGAGTCCTACCATGCCTCTACATAAATCATGTTTATTTCATGATAGAATCTTAGTGAGCATATCAACAGGGTTCCTATTTGTATGGATCTATACCAAGGATAATTGTTTTTCCTCCAACACATGCCGGATCCATTGGTACCTTAAGTCAATGTGATTGGTTTTTGAATGAAATGCTCAATTTTTCGCCAAGTGAATGGCACTCTCACTATCACAATATAACACATACTTATCCTGCTTTATTCCTATCTCTCCTAGGATTCGTTGCATCCATAACATCTCTTTACAAGATTCTGTTGCAGCTATGTACTCTGCTTCTATTATAGAGAGGGATAGTATTCTTTGTAGCCTTGACACCCAAGATACTGTTGCACCTACAAATGTATACAAATAACCTGTAGTGGACATTCTAGTATCCATATCTCCAGCCATATCCGCATCTGTAAATCCTTCAAGCATAGTCTCATCATGACCAAAACATAAACAATAATGACTAGTACCCTTGAGATACCTCAAAATCCATTTTACTGCTTGCCAGTGTTGTTTGACTAGATTGGCAAGGAACCTACTCACTACCCCCACTGAATATGCAATGTCTGGTCGTGTGCATACCATGGCATACATCAAACTGCCAACTACTGAAGCATAAGGAATCTTGCTCATCTCTTCTTTCTCCTTGTCATCGCTAGGACATAATTCAGTACTCAGCTTGAAGTGGGCTGCTAGGGGTGTACCAACTGGCTTGGCATCCTTCATATTAAACCTTTCAAGCACCTTCTTGATATATTTTTCTTATGACAACCACAACCTTTTGCTTTTCCTGTCACGCATAATCTGCATGCCCAATATTTGTTGTGCTGGTCCCAAATCCTTCATTTCAAATTTGCTATCGAAATCTTTCTTCAATCTATTGATCTTATTCTTATCATTCCCAACAATCAACATGTCATCCACATATAACAATAATATGATATACTTTCCTTGATCATACCTCTTGATATAGACACAATGGTCAGCTTCCAACCTCTGAAAACCATGTTCCAACATGAATGAATCAAATTTATTATACCATTGTCAAGGTGCCTATTTCAACCCATCGAGACTCTTCTTCAACCTACAAACAATGCTTTCTTTGCCATTTTCTATGAAGCCTTCTCGCTGCTCCGTATAAATTTCTTCCTCCAATTCACCATGAAGGAATGCAATTTTTACATCTAATTGTTCACATTCTAGGTCTAAAGTAGCAAGTAGATCAAGAATTAATCTAATGCATGACATTTTAACAACATGTGAGAAAATTTTAGTGAAGTCAATACCTTCTTTTTGGGCAAAACCTTTCACCACCAGCCTTGCTTTATGCCTCTCCTTTTTTTTGTGGCCTTAATGCTTAATCCTGTACACCCATTTTCTTTGTAGAGCCCTTCTACCTTTTGGGAGGTTTACCAACTCCCAAGTTTTATTTTCCTACAAAGAGTTCATTTCTTCTTCCATTGATTTCTTCCATTCTTTACAGTGCTCAACTTTACTAGCTTCTTGAAAACAATTAGGCTCACCTCCATCAGTCAACAAAATATAGTTTGAAGGAGGATACATTTGTGAAGGCTTATGAGACCTAGAAGATCTGCGAACCAACTGTGGTGGTGCATTATCAGGTTGAATCTCCTATAAAGGTTCCTGCAACATTCCTTGTTGTTCTTCATGCTCCTGAATTTGAAGTTCATTTTCTTGTATTGGTGGTATGTTTTCCTACTGCTCTTCAAACCTGTCAATAACATTCTTGACCTCCAACTCACCTACTGTCCTCTTGAACATTTCTGACTCATTAAATATAACATCCTTGCTTCTAATGATTTTTTGTTTGACTAGATCCCATAGACGATAACCAAAATCTTCATCTGCATATCTCAAAAAAATGCATTTCATAGATTTATCATCTAGCTTAGTTCTATTTTCTTTGGGAATATGTACAAATGCTTCACATCCAAAGATTTTCAAGTGAGAATAATTCAAATTCTTAGAAGTCCAAACTTCTTTAGGGATACCACCATCCAAGGATGTAGTTGGAGATTTATTTATGAGGTAGCAAGCAGTCCTGACTCCTTAAGCCCAAAAATTCTTCTCCAAATTAGAATTGGAAAACATACTTCGCACCTTTTCCATAATGGTGTGATTCCTCCTTTTTGTGACACCATTCTGTTGAGGAGTACTAGACACAGTCTTCTCATGCTTTATGCCAAACTTGTTACAATATTCTTTAAATGCATTTGAGCAATATTCCCTGTTAGAGTCGGTCTAGTTATCCCTCCATCAGAGATCAAAGCTCTTTTTGCATTTCATGTTTAGGTGTCCCATCAATTTCGATCAATTGCATTTCATTAGGCATGCCATAACTCTCACGGAATGGTTTGTGTCACTCGTTCCCCTCATGCTTGGCACTGCTGGTTTAGGTCTATTCATAAAACTTCAAAGGTCATTTACAGTCATGTTTCAAATTTTTAGGTCTTAGGTCTAGGGTTGAGTCATTTTGTTTTGCAAATTCTAAGAAGACCAACAGGCCAGAGGGATGTCTTCGATAGATGGTCACTTCAATAATTTTCATCATTGTACAGATAAATTAGGACTTCTCTTCAAAACTCTGTTTTGAAGATAAGTTGTCATCTCATTTTCATAAAAAAAATTCAAACATTTCAGTACTTGAATCGTCCAAGCGCAACCTTGGTCTCCTTTGCCAGAGAATATCATAGCTATCCCTGCAAAAAATTATCAAAGAAATTCATTATTTCAACCAAATTTAAGGACGAAACCAAAAAGGTCAGAGTCTATTAATCCTGAAAAATTGTCAACGACAAAACATAACAAATATGGGTTATGGACCAAGAAAAAATCAAAAGGGGGTCTATATGAAGATATTTCACATCATTTTCAACTCATTCCACATAGCAAGAGTGAAGAGCACCATTCCAAAGTGAATTTGTGAATTTGCATGCAAGATTGGAGCATTTCAAGGGCGCGCGGCGCATCAGGGGTGCGCGGTGCATCAGGCACCAAAACACAGTGAAAAATTGCACGCGCACGACGCATCAAAGGCACGCGGCGCATTGGGTGAGGCGTGCGGCGCACTGGGGTTTAAGCCCAAAAGTGGTTCAGAAAAACACCAAATCGCCTCCTCTTCGCACAAATTTGCAGGTAGGCTCATATCCATGACTTGTTCTTGGTTTTTGAACGGTTAATGTAATGGATTTATGAGATATTTGCCTTATAAAACCAAGTGGAAAACCATCCTTTGTCCATGAAATTGCTGTAGGGTTGAATGCAAAAATTGTTGTAGGGTTTCAAAAACTGAATGTTACCAAGGTTACCATTCTTTCCCATTTCCTTTTGTTTCCCATTCCCCATATTCACCATTATTTTTCCCCAATAATTCCTTCATAAAGCCTACACTATACTCCCTCAAATCCTAGTCGTCACTTATATTACAAAACACATTATCCCTACCTCCTCCCAAAACCCTAAAATCCAAGATTTTCATGTCCCTTCCCTTCTCTAAATCCCTTGTTTTTATTTCCATATTCCCCAATTCCCTAATGTTTCCCTTTTCCTAATATTTCCTTGTACATTTGTGTCCCCTTGGTCACAGCATTTTTAGAGCAAAAGAAACAGTTCACAGTCAATTGTACACACAGTTATACATCAGCATATATATATATATTCCAGCTATCTTGTTTCTAAAGACATGTCAGAGACCGAGTCAGTATATGAGCAGGAGTATGATAGTGATTCTACACTAGAGGTAAATGTGCTAAATGTGCCACAAAGGTATCACAAAGGTGGCAAAAGTGGTCAGCATCTTAGGGAGGAGCCTACTTCTTTGGCTCAATTGCAAGCTTGCCCACTTGCAATGGATTGTTTTCGGCGCCAATCATGTTTCCAATACTGTGAGATGATCTCACAAACTCAACATCATCGAGAACTAGTCCGTTTATTTGTTCTACAGTTACAGGATGGTCATGTAAACCTTGCCGGAGTGAATTTTACCTTGTCACCCAAGACTATTGCTCAGGCCACTGGGATACCAAATTTAGGGAAGGAATGGAGTAAACGACAGCTGTTAGACAGATTCTACTATGAGCCATATATCAAACCCGGGTATATGAGACACTTGAGCGCAACTTTTCCTTTTAGGTTCTTGAGAGATGAGTTTGCACCATTGATGAAACTCATCATTTTATATTTCAGTTGTGAGGGAAGATTCTCGCGTCTCTATGCGTACCATGTTCGTTTGTTGATGCATTTCACAAGGGTACGTACGATGAACATTCTGTTTTTCATGTGTCGCAACATAGAGAGGATGGTGCCTTTAGTACAAAGGAAGAGCTCAACACATCAACATAGGAGCATATATCATTATGCATTGATCAAAATCATAGTGATGCATCAGTTAGCACAGCAAGGCATTACTTTGGAGGATTTCATCTCCTGTGATTACTTTTCAGTGCTACAGCCGCCTCCCGAGATAATTCATGATGAGGGAGCACCTTCACACCAGCCAGACATTCCTAAGACTGAGCATATAAATGCTCCTCCATAGGTGACATACTAGTGAGGCCACAAGGCCTTATTTGCATCTGCACGACGAGTACTATCTCCACCCGGGGTGGAAGGGGTCTCGTTGACTTCATCAGCACAGCGAGTATTATCTCCACATCATGTGGAAGGAGTCTCTCCTTCTTCTTCAGCACAGATACAGATTTAGGATAGGGGCAAGCGGCCCATGTTTGATGAGGGTCTTTTAGGAGGTCAAGACATGGGTATCATTGGTGTTGATGCTAGCTCTCCTAGCTCGGAGCTAAAGGAGATCATCCAAGAGCAAAGGGCTGAGAATGAGTCGCTGCAAAAGAAATTGTTGATGGCTAAGTGGGTGATCAACTACTTGGAGCAGCGCAACAAACAACTGGAAGATGAGCATACACTTTATGAGCTACGGAAAATCCGGGAAGACCGAGAATTGGCCTGAAAGAGACCTGGTAATTTAACACCTATTGATCGAGAATCAATGCTCATCCGGGTAAAAACTCATTTGGAGAAGTTGTTGGTGAAGGAAAACAGAGACAAAGACATGCTTCTTCATATGAAAACTCACTATTGGGCTCACATACATGTTTGCAAAGCGAAAATGAAGATCCTAAAGAGGTGTTTGAGGAAAGCGCTAAAGCGACGGAAAAAGCCCGATCCACTCCAAATTTTGGCCACGGCTTCATTGGCGGGGCACAACACATGATAGAGGGTCTTCAATCTGAATTTGAGCAAATTCAGAGAAAATTTTTTTATTTTGAAATTTTTGGCTTGCAAAACAGGTTTTTTGGCTCAACGCGTAGCGCACGACCCATAAGATTGGGAGGTCCAAATAACAAATGGCTTGTAGTTTTGGATTTATCATGATGAATTATACATTCTCAGTTATTTCCAAAGCATTTCATCAAGTTCTGGGTGACCAAAAGGCTCAAACACATCGTGCAAATCACCTTTGTGCCACTTTTTGCACAAGCAGGAAGTACTTCCGGGGGAATGCACTTGTGGAGGCTCCAATGGACACCAAATTGGAAAATTATACTTGGGTTGGAAAGTAGACATCCAGGGATTTCCAACAAGCCAACGTGAGCTCAATTTGGATGCCGGGAAGTGCCCCAACAACAGGTGGAACAACGCACGACGCACAGGGTTTTTTGGCACAATTTTCATCCTCAGCTCAACAAATGAAGCCAGTTTGACCAGTTTTGACTTGTGATGTGATTTTTCATTCCTCTTGATATAATTAATGAAACCTTATGTTATTTTAGACTCACTTTTACCTATTCTAGATGATTCATTCACAAAATAGCAAAAATTTAATGAATGAATTGATTTCCTAGCTTATAGAGGCAAGTTGTTTTGACTGCGTAGATTGTACTGCTTTGTTTAGAATTGGTTGAAACAACTCCTAGGATGATGAACTCGACCCCTAGAGGCAATGGAATGTGTTTGCTTGCCTATATTATGTATTTTATTAGTCATTTTCAGGGTTGGACTCTTGGGAATAGCTTGACACTCTATTGTACATATCTTATCTGCATTTTTGGCAAAGGAAAGACCAGGGTTTCGCAGCACTATTTGGGATTCATGTGGCTTTATGTGTTGATGGTGTGCTTCTTTGAGTATTTTTAAGTTGTTTATGTGTATCACTTTCCTTCTATTATCTTCCGCAATTGAACAAATGAAGTGTTAAGGTAGAATCCATAATTTGTTATGCTCTACCTTTAAGTTTGTTTAATTTTCCATGTTTTCATCTGTTTAGGGAGAATCCTTGAAAGTTTCTTGCTCTCCTTAACTTCTCACCAGTCAGATCTAGCCATTCATTCTCTTTAAAAGCATCAAGACAATCACCTACCTTTCCCCAAGTAGAACTCTGCAAAAACTGTGTCTCATCCCTGCACCCAAAATTGCCTTTCCCTTGGATTCAACAAAACTTCAAAAAATCAATTTCAAAGTCCTTGTACTTCATACCTAGCCCAAAATTAGTCATCAATTCAGTCATCTTGACCTCATTGATTATCGCTTTCTGAGATTAACTTGGAGAGAGCCCTCTCCTATCCTTGTAGGGCTATCTACGAGGTTGAGTGTGGTTTGATGTAGCCTTGAGTTTTACCTTATTTCAGCCTAAGGTAGATTTGAGCGCTAAAATTCCCCACCATTATCTATTCTTAAACACTTCAGCAATTTGTTAGTCTTTCTTTCAACAAGAACATGGAATTTTTGAAATATTCCAAACACTTCACTTTTATTTTTCATAGGATATGCCCAAACCTTCCTCGATGCATCATCTTTAAATATTACAAAGTATGATGCTCCTCCCAATGATTTAATGTTAACAGGACAAAACACATATGAGTGTACCAATTCTAACACATTTTTATTTCTGTCATGGCCACCTCTAAGGAATGAAACCCTTCTTTGTCTACCATATATACAATGATCACAAATATCAATATTGTAGGATTTCAAACCTGGCAATAAATTTTTACCAACAAGGATTTTGAAGCCCTTCTCGCTCATGTGACCCAAATGCTTATGCCACAAATTTGCTGAATTTCCTTCTTTTGTGACAACAGCCAAATTTAATTTTCCTATTAGTGTCTTCAATGTGTATATTGTTCCTATCTTGGGTCCTTTGGCCACGACCAATGCACTTTTGCTAATTTTCCATCCTCCTTTTCCAAAGCTTATCAAATAGCCTTCATCTTCTAATTGTCCCATAGAGATTAAACTCATACGCATTTCTGGTACATGCCTCACCTGTTTCAACAATATACCTTGTCCATATTTCATCTTGATCTGTACATCTACCACTACAACAATACTGCAAAAATAATTATTCCCCAAATGCACTCTACCATAATCACCAGGATTATATGAAACAAAACAATCTTTGCATGGGGTTACATGGTGAGATGCCCCAGAGTAAACAACACATCACCATCTGTGGCTACAGTAGTAGTCTCACCTTCATTTGTGTTGGATGACTTGTGATTTGGACTGGACGGTCTCTAATCCTTTTGTCCTTTCTTCCAGAATCGACATTCTTTCTTCATGTGCCTAGGTTTGACACAATGAAAGTAGATGATTCTACCTCTCCGTGATTTTGATCGGCCTCTCGGTCTTGATCGTCCTTGCCAGCCTTGATCCATTCTCCTACCATGATCAGCTAGAGCTAGAGCCTCTCTTCCCTGGTTTTCCGCAATTGACTTGTGTCGTAGTTCCTCATTCATTAAATTGTTGATGACATCATCAAACTTTAGTGTCCCTATATTTATTGAAGTTCTCATATCTATAATTAAATTTTCCCAACTGTTTGGCATAGAACACATTAGGAAAGTAGCTCTAATTTCATCATCTAAAATGATTTTAACAGAGGCCAGTTGATTAGTAATAACATTAAATGCATTCAAGTGCTCAGCAACTAAAGCACCCTCCTTCATTTTGATATTATAAAGCTTCTTCATCAAGAACACTTTGTTTGATGCCATGTTCTTCTCATATAGATCATGGAGATTCTTCCATAATCCTTCTGCTATATTTTCTCCAGACACATTGAAATAAACATTCTTTGCTAAACATTGGTGGATTGTTGTAATTGCCTTTCTATATAGCTCATTCCACTCTTCATTTGTCATCGATGAGGGTTTCTTTTTTGTGCCCTCAATCAGCAAATACTGATCCTTTAAAATGACTATATCCTCCATCTATGATTTCCATAGGGAAAAGTTAGCCCCGCTCAACTTCTCCATATATGTCACTGTTGTCTCCATTTTCAATCAAATTCATGCCCCAAAACACAAAAACTCCACTTAAAAATAAAACTTTAATTATTACTCTTTAGTAATAATGACCTTCCTCCTTTTAAAATACCCTTTTTAAACTTCCAGGTCCTTTTAAAAGATACTTTTCAAAATTCCAACATATAATTATATATGTTTCATAATAAATATAAAAACATATATAATGTTTTAACGTTTTCACATTTCACACATACATATGTTGGTTTGAGAAAAACTTTGACATATACGTGCAAGCTTGATGTAAAAAAAAACTTACGAACACCACGTTTCAACTCCAAACTCCACGGATCTCCACATTTCAAACTCCAGCAACACGTTTCAACATAGATCCACGACCTTGTTTTTCTTGCAGCAACTCTCTTTTAGCTCCAGCGTTCCTGAGCTATTTGCTGGATAGATCCTTCAGCAGCTCTAGGGGTAGCAACCAATGTTTTAATGAACGCTGCCAGAGTAAGGCAATGGCACTAAGCGGCTTGCACACTGGATATTTGACCCTACCTCTGATACCATTTGTTAGACCAGAGCATACATAACACACAGTGGATTTATACTCAGAGACTTATATGGCAATAGCACAAAATAATTCACAGAGATAGAAAAATGGAGAAACAACAAGATTACTCAATCTGAAATCGCGGAATAGATGAAACAATCACTTGAGAATAGAAATCACTTTGCATTACATAATAGGCTTGGGCCTCGGCTTGCATTCCTTGGCTAGAGAAATTACAAATTTTTAGAGGCAGAAGAAGGATCTAGAATATTGTATGTGATTCAGATGGAGATCTCATGCAATCTCATGCAATCAAAATCTCTAGGGCCACGTCCTAGGTCCCAATCTTTTGCTATGATACAACAACCCTCATATGAAGCAAGAGCAAAGCCACTAATGACTTGCGGTGTTGCCCATCAATAAGGTTCGTGTTAGCTTCGCAGATCTTGCACTTCAATCTCTGATCCAGCTCCGAGGGTATCTCACTAGGCTTTATCATGATTAATTTGAATCCAATGATCAATTGTGCTTCAAATTTGGGCCTATTGAATTCCTTAATCAGTGTAGTCTGAATGCCAACCAACGTAGCCATCGGGTTATTAGTGCAGTACTTAATGTACCATGTTAGTGCGCGTTCCTCTAAAGTAGTGACAAACATAGCTTTCTTCATCTCATCATCTGTAACGTCTTGGGATTCCCACACAACCTTTGCAATGAACCAAAACTGGTCTAGATCCTCATTCCCCAAGCCCTTGAAAATGAGAAATTTTACTAATTTCACCATATTGAATAGTGGTGGAGGTGGTGGCGATGTGGTCGAACATGTGTGAGGTGGAGGTGAAGATGGAGGTGGTGTGGATGGATATGGTATTCGCGGGAACCCTCACCTTATTAACTATACAATGCTTTATGGGGAAGCCTGTGTTGCTTCTTCATCGTCACTCAGAGGAGGCTCAATCAGTGGGCTATATTCATGTCCTGTTCCATTTTCATCCCTCAATAACTTTCCACTTCACATAGCTCCAAACATCAAGGTAATCACATAACCCGTTTTTTACACAAGAGAATTTTAATCCAAGTATTCAAAGACCTTATATACTTACCTCATGGTCCTTTGAAGAAGCGTCACTCTAGTTCATTGTAGGTAACCGAGGTATCAACCATGAACTCTGTCATGAATCCTCCTATGATACGATCAAGCTAGTGATCTATAGTGTGTGTGATCTTATCTTGAGAGGATTCCAATCTCCACACTAACTCCGGGGTCCACACTATCAGAACATCAAACCTCTACGTTCCTTGGCCATCTGCCAATTTAGCGATCCACTCACATAATTCGACCGGGAAAGAATAAAAGAAAATTTAGTGTATATCTATGCACATATACATGTCCAGCCATTGTTATTGCGTCAATTGTGAGTGCTTGTTCCCTTGCGCTACGAATTAATCGATCTTTCTATCCAACCAATATTCTATTTCTCTCTTTGTCAAATTCCAGTGATGCGACATCATATCTCTTTATGTAGATCTGATTCCCAGCAATGGAACCATTTGTTGGCTTAGTGGGTCTTGACCCAAGTTCAAAGTTAAGTTTTCCAAACAAATCCATACACTACTGGCCCTTTCAACATCAATTTGCAGAGCACAGACTGAAGTTTCACTCGAAGTAGTATGGGGGCATGTTGGAACCAAGTGTTTTCTCCCATAGATGATTATGATGTCGTTTTGTACCCTTTTGCTACCTTCGCATAGATTGATAAGCCCTCGAGTCTTATCGATATAACGTCCTCTTACTAGTCTCTAGATCTTCGTGAATGTCTATGACTACCTTTCGTGGATCTTAGAAAAGTGAATCAACCACTTACGTCCCTTTGTAATCACTCCTAAGTCTGTTATTATCCAGATTGACTTAAGTGTCAGATATCTGTAGCATGCATTAGTATATTCTTCGCGTAACCAAATATTATTACTTGCATTCATATAACAATGTGGTGGAACATAGAGATTCACGCACCAATACAACCTTAAATCATAAACCCATTATTCATCATAACATAACCACATTCATTCATAACAGAAGTAAATGGATAAAACATAGATATTTCCATAACACTCTTTATTGATACTTTAGATTTCCTTATGACTCAAACTACTGTGGACATTCATCTCGAGGGGTCTGCACACAGCTTCAAATTCTACTGTAGGTCTCTACGCACAAAAATGTAGAGCCTCTTTTCTACTCTAAGACTCTTCGCTCTTCGCTCCTATTTCCCAATACTTTCCTCTTCAAAACTTACTGAACTGCCTTAGACTCTTTAAGACTCTCCTTTTTATACAATCCCATGGTCCGTGGACCATCGGTAGGTCTACTAAAGCTGACACAACTTACATAAACAAAGGGTAAAACCCTTTTATGACACTTTACATCTACGCGCTCGATGACCACAAATTACAAAGACTTTACAATTTACATAACAAAAACTTGGGCTTTTAGCCCCAAAACTTCGACTCTTGCCCCAAAATTGACCTTAGGGGACTATGTCCCAACAAGGCTAACCATGTCACACCCAAAAGATCCACTACAAAATCACCCTTTGAGCTAGTATATGGTGAGGTTTATATCTTCCTTATCCAATTAGCAATGAGAGTAGCTAAGTTGCTACAAGAAGCTGAGGAAGAACCAAGTTCCTTGACCAGAAGAATAAATCAGCTAGTGGAGCTTCACAAGAACAAAGTGGAAGTGGGGACCAAATTGTTAAACTATTAACAAAGGATGAAATCCTTGTTTGATAAGAAGGCTAAGGACAAACCTCTTGAGTAAGGAGATTTAATGCTTAGATGGGACGTAAGGTGAAAAGACAAAGGCAAGCATGGGAAATTCGATCCACTATGATTGGGCCCCTTCAAGATTACAAAAAGAGGGGAACGAACACTTACATGCTTGAAAATATGGATAGTGAACTATTGGAACTACATGTAAATGATCACTTCCTAAAATTTTATTTTCAAAATTAGAGATAACTCTCTCTTACTCATTGTAATTATCCGGTGCGTGTGTTGAAATTGTTATTTGAGTCTTTCAGTTTATTATCAAAAAGTCCTTTTTCACACAATTATATCTTTTTAAAGATTAAATCGATGCCCAATGGAAGGAAAGACTACCAATCTATAGATCCTCAACACCTTACTAGCAAGGCACTATCCCCAGTTGGAGCCAATGTTGTCACTCACTACATTGTGGATTTCAATTGGTCAATATTGTCCAAGAGCAGTGAAATTTGGAGCCACTCTTCCAGGTCAAAAAAGATCTCAGAGCTTGTTCAGTCCCCCACTAGTGCCTAGTGATCAGAAAGAGCTTTCCAATGACATATGGAAGTCCAAAAATGGACTCCGTGAGAAGAAGTTAAAGAAAATTGTTGATTTCCTTGGAAAAGCCAAGCTAACTGAGGAAAATGGCTAAGTATGGAGAAAGAATCACAATCGGGACCTCGAAAGGCTTATTGCAATTGCAAATAAAGCTTTCTAGCAGGAAAAGTGAATTGGCGAGTGCAAAAAATAATGATCCATTAATCATCGATATTACATATTGGTAGTTAGTGGGTCTGGGCATAGATTTTTATCACAAATCAATATATTGGCATACCGACAGATCAATGGGCTGACACTCTAAAACCTTATGGGGTCCAATATTGTGATGCAGTGTAAAAGTTTTGGGGGTGGGCTGAAAACCATTTATAAAGGAAAAGTGTTGAAAAACAAAGTTCAAACCACTCCATTCTCTCTCCTCTACATGGCGATACGACACTTGACAATCGGTGGCTTGGGGTTATCAACTATTGGCGATCAGTGAAGGACATCAAGCAAGGAAAAAATATAGAATGAAAAGAAATGATTTGTCGATCGTTGATATTGAATATTGGCATATCACCAAGATCCTTGGGGAACACAACTAAGGTTATTGGTCTATCATAGTTCTGAACGCCATTATCACATCCCACATCTCACAGATTCAGCAGTCCCTTAGTTACAACAAACCCCTAAGACCGTGCGGGGGTCGATTTGCGACAAAGTATTGCACTGTGAGGGCAGGGCCGAAAAGGTCTAACACAGGAAAGGTGAGAAAAATAGGGATGGGCGTACCCCCTTTCTCTCCCCTCCAAGGGACCATGTGCTAGCCTCTCATTGGCCCTCTGAGCTCTCCTTGGCAGAACTGACCTTGTGATGTAGATTCTTGCGCCCCTCTCCAAATAAATAGGGGAAAGGAAGACTTAGTTTGGGTTCACAAATTCTAGAGAAAACACTTCATTTTATATTTTGAGACTGTATCTTCTTTGTAATATATGTCTTTTCAAAATGTCAAGGAAACAATGGTGATTCCCTCTTCAAAGGATTATAGTATGTGTTCCCCTTTGTTTAACTCATGTTTATGTCCATGCTTCTTCCCTGAATTCATGTAATTATTGTTGCTAGATGTGTTTCAAGCTCCTTCACAAATTCATTAGTATCTATATGTCAATGCAAATGCTTGTAACTATTTCACAGATTCATCATTTGTCTTAACGTTGTTTATGTATATGCGTGTGAGGACTATTGAGATTAGATCTTTAAATCTGTAGAACATGAATCATAGTTCTCACTTTCCCCTTCATTCATTATTTGTGCTTGTAGCCCAAATAAGAATAGAAATCATTAATGTCTCAAGCTCTCTGTGTTAGATATAGAAGTATTGAAGCCTTATGCTCTGTGTGATGAGTTACTCTTCTATCTTTTCCTCTCTCACACACTCTATAAAATATTATTAGGTGTAAAACCTTGAAGCTCTTATTTCTAAGATCTAAAAGTTTGAAGAAGTACCAAAAATCCATGTTTTATTTATTTGGATTAATGAACCAATCTATTTCCTATGTACACATGTACATATGTATCTATAGATCATAATTGTTGTCTCGAGTATCCTATAAATCATTTGAGACACGTCATTTTAGATGTGCCCACGTACTCATCTTGATACAACATGTTATATTATGTCTTGAAAACTTATTCTAAACTTGTCTTCTAAATCTTCCAAAAATATTGTATTATGTAAATATGTGATTATTATATAAATATAAATAATGTTTATTTTAACTAGGATCTAATAGTCTTGTTATATGTTCCCTTTATTAAAACATTTGGTACTTCTTTCTATTAAATTGGGCTTTGATAGTACCGATTAGGTATGTATATGTATCTATCTATATATATATATATTATATCTAATATATTAATATAATAATATATATATATATATATATATATATATATAAATATTATATATTAGGTATATATCTATATATATATATATATACATGGTATGCTTCACAATTGTTTTGTTTCTCCTTGCACATTATCATGTGTCTCATGCCTTATATAGAAATCTATTCCATTTTCTAATGTTTCACAATGGTCTCATCTCATTCAAACATCTATGTTTATTTCCCAACGATGCTTATTATATAACCTTTAGTTTTGATTGTTAGTTTCCATGTGGTATCAAGTAGTCTTATGTTCTAGGTTTTTTGGAGTATGTGGCACACAATCTTAATCCACGCCCCCCTTCACAACTACAACACAATAATTGAATCAACCCTAACATTAACGATTGTGATCTTCTCTGCAAATCAATGGTGTACATTAAATATCTTTTTTCATTGATTATAATGACCACATTGTCCAGTAGATTCTTCATTCATTCACTCACTTTTATTTTTCAAATAAAGCTCCACCGTAGGGATCCAATGCACTCTAAAACAAGCCCTTCTCTTTCTCTCCACTATACTAGCTAAGTGTTAGTAAAGCTTATTTTGTCTTTGCAAGTCTTCATTATTTGTGTCAAGGTGAAATCTGATACTACATATTTTTCATAGGTATTAGATTTTATTTTCGTTCAAAATTCACAACCCCTATTTGGCTTTTCTTTGTAGCTACATTCTCACTATTAACTTGTTTTATTTTTAACTTTTTGTCTTTCAAGTGTAGTGGAGTTACTCACAACCTAGATTTGGTTCATTCTCTTGTTACAACCACAAACAATTTTTAATATATGAGGGTTTTGGAACTTTCCTTATCATTTAATGAAGATTTTACAGTTCAACACTACAACTTCCTACAGGTAAATACAATTCTCACTATTTGAAATCCCTTATTCCATTTTCTTTGCAGAATGGATTTTATTATTAATTTAATGTTTCTCTAGTTATTAGTTAGGAAAATTAAGTGAATCTCATTTTCCACATTCATAGTTGATCATTGATTAAATTTATATGGAGATATCCCCCCTTTGACTTTGTAGAAGAACGACTTATTTTGTTTCACAAGTAAGAAATTATACTAAATGTTATAATACCCATTAGTAGTTCCACAACTTATTTCTTCTTCTTGGCATAGATTTGGTTAGGGTTTTTAAAACATATGTAACCTTATTATTCTAAAGATTACATACAATTTCTAATTCTTTCAAACTCGATAGGGAGTCACATATATGAGTTTGACCATATATTTATTCTAGTTTACATATAGTTATCTGGGATTATATTGTTTCTCATTTTAGAATTGGGGATTTCTTAGGTTTAAACCCTTAGAGAACCCTTCATTTTTTTTTTAATTTGTTGACAATTTTTATATATGGTTTTTATTTATAACTATTGTTCTGTATAAATTCACATATACTTTTATTCTAGTAGAATAGTCATTATTTCTCATTTAACATCACTTATATAAGTTTAGTTGTAATGTATGGTCAAGGTTAAGAATTATAAAAAATAGCTCTTTCCCATGTAAAAAAAATAGCTCTTTCAATGTTTTTTATAATGCTTTACTTAGTTTCATTTCTCTTTCTTGTGTGTGTTTCCTTATTGTCTTTCACACACATGTACATGTTATTTGTGGATGTTTTTTGAAACTTTTTCCTCAGAAGAAGAAGATTTTTAAATCTCTCACATCACTCATGAGGATTTTGGATTTCATATTTTAGGTCAGATGATCTCAAACCTTAATTCTTTTACGTGTTTGAGCATGACTACTATATGAGAGGGCAAGAATATTGGGTCTTTAGTTGTTAATGTTTTCTTGTTTAGTTAATTTCTAGAGTTACACTTCTTGTTTTGGATGTCTATATTTAAAAGGCTTTAAGCCTTTAATATACTAAAAGGTTGGAAAGTTTTATCCCACACTTGAGATATGGTTAAATTCTAGTTGATTATCTTTATGGTTATTCTTGACCAAAACTGTAATATTTATCGTAAAATCTCATATGTGTAATGTTTTTTTATATTATTAAATTTTCTAGGTTATTTTTCCCTCTTGGAATATTTCTTAGGCTACATGCTTGCATGGCTATTATTGTACTTATTTATGGGTTCTTCCAACCCAAACCTCTTGTCAAATATAACTTGTTAAATTAGAATTGACCTGCAATGCTATTAAAGAAGTTTTTTTTTTTATCCTTAATGATATACAAAGGATATCTATGAAACTCAACTTTGTGGCTATTTCAATGTATTTCATATAATTATATTCTCATGTTCTTTATACACTAGTTGTAATCTCTCTTATTTATGTCTGTAAGTTATTTTTTGGTCAATGCTTTATACCTTTATACAATATTCATCATTCATTATTACCATGTGTGATTTATAGCTATACAACTCACATCTCTAATATCTTTCTCAATGACCTAAGGCCACTCTTCTAGGAATATTATTACCTTGCTTATTTCTTTAGATTACTATGAATGATTATACTATTATTACCAATAATTTTGTAGTTAGTAATGTATAAATTAATAGAAATTTTGATACTATTGATGAAATTGAACTAAAATCAAGAGATTACAAATTTCCTCTACTATTCTATAGAAATCACAATTTAGAAACACATACAATGACATGCAACCACCAAAACCAAAATAACACAATGATTTACATGGAACCCAACCGAGAAAAACCCTTCTGCTTCTTTGCAATGTCATTCCTCAACTCTGAAGCATACCCTACACTGTAATCTTATTCCCCTAGTTCCTAACTTTCTCTCGCCAACACTTATCCAATTCAAGCCTCAACAAACCCCCTATTTCCTTGCACAATCGTGGAGGAATTAAGATGCTAAAAGATAGGGAAATTTCCTATTTCCTCGCACAAATCCTAAAGCAATTGATGACTTGTTCAGTGAAAAAGAATTGTACACTCAAGAATATACAAATATAAATAAAATCATGCTTTTTCCTCCACCACAACTAGGAAATTCAAATTCCATGTGTGATTGATTCTATTTTTAGTTGATTCACTAGTTAACTCAGAGATCATGGACTTAACAACAATTCTACTACTCAAATGATCTTCAACTAAATACTTGAGCTTAGTTAGCTCAATTCAACTAACAATATCTCAACTAGAGTGCTAAATATTAGCAACCAATACATGCACAACTCTACCTCTAGTGTGCAAACTCAAATTTACTAAGTAAACTAATAGACAAGGAGATGTCACACAAGTTAATTGCAATCCAAGTCATCCTACTGATGTGGAAACAATTTGACTAAGGCACAACTCATAATTGAGCCTTTTTCTTATTCCAATTCCAACACTCCCTCTTAAAAAGAAAAGGTTTTTGCACAACCCCAATCCACCTCCTTCATGATGTATTGTAGCACTGCCTCTCACTGTCGTTGTTTCTACTACAACAACAACAATTGAGAAGAATTCAAAATAATGAATCACTTGTGTCTTTAAAACTATATATTAATAAAAATACACCATTGTTGATTCTGCATTATGCCTCATGCACTACTACCAACATTGCTATATGCTCCTCAACATATGACCGGACATACTAAAATTGATCCTTCAGCTACTAAATATTGTGGGCCCTTGTAGCAAGGGTAATTATCCATGAGAAGAGTATATTGGAACTGTTTTTTCTCTCTGATGGAACCCTCACAAATATTTTCTACTCTCGGACTAATGCTCTGCATCGCCCCACCTCACTCCTAGAAGTATAACTACATGCATGGTGAAATCTGATCTACTCATACTACTAGTGCTACTGCTCTTCTCCTACTTCCACACTCCTTCTACAAATACTACAATAATGAACTTAATATCCCCATATCATGAAGTTTTAGCTTCCATACGGTTTCTCCCTTTGGAATTAGACTACCTACAAGTCTCAATATCCATGTGGGAAATATCTCTCCTCTTCAATCTCACAATATCGGTGTGGACCCAATTTCAAAGCCTCCCCTGAGAGTTCCACTTGATGGCCACACACACTCGGGTTCACTCCATGAGCTCATGTGAGTCTTTGCACCCACCTTGCTTGATCATTTCACCCAAGTTTTGCATGTTGATTTCAATGTCATGCTTGTGACCATGTTCTGGTTATACTCAAGGTCTTTGCTCTGTGTGTACTTGTTGTGTTTGCTATGTAAACATCTATTGCACTCAAACACGGAGTCAAATACACTGTCACGCAAGCATTGTCACGGTCGGCCAACGATCAATCACAAGTGTCTCACTTGTCGCTTACAATATCGGTTAGTCATATTGAGCATGTGTTTCTAGATGGGTTGAGTCATCTCATCGTCAAGGAATGTAAGTGTGTGTTTGCAAGATTACATATGAATCTTTCGCTCGTTCACACACTTAGTCACTTCACTGAAGTTTTGACAACAAAATTCCCTTGTGACTGTTAGACCATCACCCCACCATCGACTTGATCGACTGTCACCTAGAACAACGCATAAGCCCCAAGCATGCTATTTCAAGTGGCATTGTCGGCAATCAAATCAATCAAGCTTCATGGTTGCCAACTAGAGAGTTTGACCTGGCAGCCACTGCGGGACTAACTCCCCTCAAAAATTGCATAGAGGCTACAGACCTTTCCTGCTCTGCTAAGTGAGAAATTTGTGCAGACACGTCGGATAGAAACCAAGTGCCTATCCCTATCTCCCTCAAAAAATTATGTAGTTTTTCCAGTGATCCCTCCCAACAGTTGATCGACTCCTCACGAAGAAAATTGTGTATTTTTCATGAGAAAGTCCTCTGATGCCCCACAGCCCATTCAAATCAGAAAATGTACAAAGGTGAATAGCCTACCAACATCAGTGCAATTTTTCCCACCAGCAAATCTCGACAGTTGACTGGAGATTCCCCTCAGCAATTGCACAGTTTTTGCTGCCAAGCTCCAGAAGATGACTCCCAGTTGTATGTATGAATTGCATAGTTTTTGTTACCAAGCTCCTCGTAGCGAACTGCCAGCTCCCCTCAAGAATTGTGCAGTTTTTACTACCAGTGAGTGAGTAGCTGACTATCAATTCTCCTCGAGAATTACATAGTTTTGATGCCAAGATCCCGCTTCCCACTCATTCCGAAAATTGCGCAGATCTTGCTTACCCAACCTTTCCACAGTCGAGATTATTTGTTATAGACATTTTTGGGCATTGCAACCCCAATCATAAATGTCCATAAACTAAGGGCTCCTAGGTCGCTAAAAGTGTTTCTTCACTACCTAAAGGAACAAGGTCAGCTGATTACATTATCTCCTAGAAGTTCTCCACCAGAAACTGCTCAGAAATGGTCAAAACTGGACCATACTGAATACCCGGTGCAGAGGGTGAGATGCATATCACCTTCCCAGTGTAAAGGGTGCGAGGCATACTATATGGTTTCTCTGTAGGGTGCGATGGGCAACAATAGACAAAGGGCAGAGACAGTTTGCGAGGTGGAAGATCATAAAATATTCCAGAAGCTTCCCCTCTAACACTTGTCTCTCTATTTTTGACCAGGGATGAGTACGAGATCATCAGTCTCTAAGTGGAATCAAGAACTATCAGAGAGAGGACACTAATCAAAACCCCAGAAGATGACTCACCCCCTACAATCATCTATATATGGATCCCTCATCACAGAGATCGAGAGGCTGAAATCTTGTATCTTGTAGAGAAGTGTTGTTGGTTTTCTGGTGAAACTTCATAGTGTTGGGTGATCTAAGCTTTACTTGAGGTGAAGAAGGGATTTCTTGCTGGAAGATGATGCTGGGTCAGAACTATTAGTTGTAATCCTCTTGCTATTCTTGATACTAATAAAGCTATTCAGGTTTTCCTCCATATTCTTGTATGTTTGATTATATATGCATTTGTACGGTTAATACATATTTGGTCCTATGTTATTTATGAATATATATCTTTATTCTTCGATAGTAGTATGCTGCTTTGATTCCACAGGTGCTCTTTGAAACTGGGTAGATGAAGAAGAAGTGGAAAAGATCTATCAGGAAGGAGAGGAATCAAGTAAGGAAGCAAGCGCAAGACTAAGGTTGGTGTCCTTTGTTCCACTCTTATCTATTTTCATAAAGGAAAACGAAAGTAGTCTTTACTTGTTTGTTTCTAAGATAGCTACCAGTCTTAGTGGCAATAGCAGCTCCGAGTGGACACTATTCCCGGTAACAAAATGGTCACTCCACTTCGGAGCGAATAAATTGTTTGTTAGTCTATCCTTGTTTGTTTTATAAACTTACGGATGAAGCCTGAAGTCAACTGACCTAGCATTCGAACTACATTTTCTATACAAATGCAAAGTAGATCAATGCTACTTCAGTCTATCTCTAGGTTTTTCTTATAAATTGCACAATCGATCTGCAAATGTTCTAATTTCCCTAAGTGGTGGCTCTAGTAACCTCCTTAGATCAAACCCTGTGATTTACATTTACTGAACATCACTTACTCGACCTAAATCCCTTAACTGAATTGCAAATTGTTAGCAAATACTGGTTAAAAGTCTTACACTGGTACCATCGCACCCTCCCTTCAATGAAGTCTATATGCATCGCACTTCCTGTGTGCAGTAGGTGAGATGCATATTAGTTTCCCTGTATGACAGGTGCAATAGTCAGAGAAGGTTAATTTTACCTTCAGACTTTGGTTTTTCTTCACTCTTTTCAGTTCTATTTAGGAGTTTTGTTGTCTGTGGTCACTATATCTGTATGAAAACCCCCTTCTCTTCCATCATTCTGCCTCTATTGTGCAAAAAATTGTAAGTGTTTTTATGTATTGTGCACCATTTTTAGTTCTCTTTTGCAAAGAAGTAGCGTAGTCGAATTGTCATTTCTTAATCTGAAAGTGTCGTAAGTATCGTTTTTAGTTATAGAAGAGAATCCCATTGTTCTTGATAGTCGATTGTACTATTACTCTTGTATATGATTTGAATTAGTAGCTTTTAAAGTGTCGTGAAATAGTTTTCATTTCAAAATTGCAAAGTGTCGCCATTATCTTCACTTCATTTTGAAAAGAAATTTGTTAAGTATTGTTGCTTTGAAAATAATTCAGATTTGCACTTATCTTTCTTATCGTCATTTATACATTATGAAGGCTGAAAACAAATACATGCATGTGCATTTGCATTTAGACTACCTGGTTTGATTTAGGATAGTGCATTTAGTGTGTGCTTTGTGCTCTTTGTTTAAAGACTCTCAATTTTCTTTCCTTAGTAGCTAGGATTTTCATTGCCAAAAGAAGATTAAACAGTTGTTTATCATCTTAGACTGCATTTTAGGAATTTTATACACATCATTCGGTGAAATTGAAAGGCAAATTCTTAAACAAGATCAACTATAAAATAAATTTAATGAATCTAAAAATGCTTTGGAACCTAACGCACAACATCTAGAAGTCTAGGCAAGAGACGTATTCCAGCGTCGTAAAACCTGGAAACTGTTGTTTTCATTGTTGGTTGGGTGATTCCTCCACTCTGAGACGACAAGTGCCAGTGCGGACTTGTGCTCCCACGTACCATCGAGTATATATTGGGAGACCACAATAGGCTATATCCTTTATCCTTAGGAAGCCGTGTTTGCCACCCTATCGATCGCAATGCACTGAACACAACATTCAGGAAGATTGACTGTTGTACTGTAAAACATATTCTGTAGTTTTGCAATTGGTTTGGTAATCCCTTTGCCTAGATTTCCAGAGAAGTCCCTTTCATTCCTTTTTAGACTCCTTGAAAGAAAAGGTCCATTTGAGCACTTGTCGCTTCAGGCTCATTAAAAATCGAAGGTGACTAGGGTCATCTTTTGTTTTTTCTCGACTCTTAAAAATTGAAAAAACAAGTTGTGTCAAAGCGTCTAAAATTTATTTTAATCGAAATAACATCACAAGTTCCCTCGTTAGTCTTTAGGTTGAGAAAAATGGATTCTACGAACCAAGGATTTCCCCTTGGAGGAAATCCTAGTCCTTTCTCCTCTTGGGGAGATGTTGGTGCACCTCATATGGTCACATTGTCACTTCTAGGGTTAGCGATTGGTTTGCTCGTATGGATCTTCTCTACCTCTGTCATTCAGAATACCGTAATTCCTGAACAGTCAAGTCAGCAACTAGATGATACTAGAGTTACCCCCCAGACTTCTACTTCGTCTGTTTCTCCCTCTCCTCCTTCCTCTTCGCTTGATAAAGCTGATAAAGCTAAAGATCAAGTAACTAAGAAGAAGAAGAAGCAGAAAGAGGAAAAAGAAAAGAAGAAGAAAGAACCAAAAGAGAAAGGGGGTAACCATGTGTTGTCTAACGAAAATCCTCACACTGCACTCTCTAAACCTAAATCTCCATGTGTCGTTTGCAAAGGAGACCACTATCATTGGGATTGTCTTTGCATCCCTCGGACCTTAAGGGATTGGTCTCCTCGTTTGCACAATCCAGTGTTGTCAACCTCTGATGATCATGTTGAAAGCACACCATCAACTAGTGAAAGCAAAGTATCTCGACAGAAAAGGAATCACAAATTTCCTTGTAATTGTGTGAAGGTGATCACACCGTCCACCGTTGTCCCTTCCTTGACGAAGGTAAAAGAGTTTTGGATGATCGTCCTGCTTCACTGCTACAACTCCCTCCTAGATATAAGAAACTCTTGCTGAGTCCACCACAAGTTGAAAATCCATCTGGCATGCCATTGTGGTCAGCCGAAATTTCTATCATTGAAAATGAACCCTCTGAATCCATACCAGATGAAAGTCAAAAGGTTGAGGCGGAAGTTGACCCGGTATTGCCTTCAGAAGGTTCATCTTCGAATGGCACCATCACTGAAGAGAAAGAGAATGACATTGTTGAAATTCTTTTCATAAACACAGACTCCGATGAAATTGGGGGTAGTTTACCCGTTCCTTTACTATAGGAAGGAAATTCATTAGAGTCATATACGGTCATCTATTCAGTCCCACCTCCAAGCAACCTAGTCGTTTCCTTCAACTGGAATCTACTAGGAAGACCCCATTTACCAGCTAGTGTACCATTCGAAATCATTGTACAAGCTTACAGAATGGTCATGGCTGGTACCATCATAGATGAAGGGGCTTCTGTGAGTATCCTTTCCTCAACTATTTGGAAAGCGCTTGGTCGCTTTTTCCTGAAATGAGAAATCTGACAGGCTTTGACAAAGGAACCAGTAGACCATTAGGGATCCTTCCCAATGTGCCCATTACTTTGAGATTTCTATCAAATATTTATTGCAATTATAAGTTTCATTTGTAAATTTTCCACAATTTGTGTTTTTGGGATTTTCAAAGTATTGAATCTATATATCACCATTGGACCAAAATTGTTTTAACAAATTTTAACTAAAAATCTCAACACATGTGATAGATAAATAAAAGCATTTATTTAAACAAAATATTTTATAAAAAGTTTGCAAAAAAATGACTTCCATCCTTACCTAGATAAAACATTTAACAATAAAAATAAAAAATCTTAAGAATTAATCTCTCAAACATTTTTGATCAATGTTATAAGTGAACAAGAAGAAGCATTATGCATTGTAGCTCTCTGTGTCTCACAAATAGCTCCTCAATCTTTAGCATAATATATTTATAATTTTCTTCTCATCACAATCGAGAAAATCAAAATATTAATTACCTTCCATTCCTCATAATGACCATATTAAATAAAATAATATGAATTAACCATTAAGTTCTCACAACAAATACTATGGGATTTGAAGACCATGTTTACCTCTAGACATGAAGTATCTTGGTGCTGCAAGCTATAGTTTGGGCATGGTAATTAAACGAGCTCAAGCAAAGAGGAAGATAGAAAACAGTTCAAGGCTCCTATTCTTGTAAGTGTAAATTTATTTGTTGAACAATGTCCTAAGACAGAAGAAGAGGAGGAGGACATGTCTAATGTTCCATATGTGAGTGCATACTAGACTAGACATTACACATGTCGTGGAACTATTTAGCAAGTTTATGTTAAAACTAGGAAAGGATCACTGGACAATAGTGAAGCTCGTTTTTAGGTATTTGTGTGGCACTAGTAATTATGGTTTGTGCTACCAAAGAAGGATAGATTTGGATAGAGCTTTGGACTTACATGGCTTTGTTGATGAAAACTGGGCTTGATATTTGGATCAAGGAATATGTGCAAGTGGGTATGTGTTTAACCTATTTGAAGGAGCGGTTAGTGGAATGCGTAAGAGATAGTCTCTACCTAGAACTTTCAACTACAAAGGTTGAATACAAGGAAGCTAATCATGCAACTTAGGAAGAAGTTTGGTTGTAGAGATTCTATTCATTGGTATGAGGTTGGTGCATCAGGCTATAAAGATAGATTATGATAGCCAAAGTGTAATTTTCTTAGAAAAGAGCGCTACAAGTTTAAAAATTTCATCTCTGTAATAAAATCTGACTCTAACCCTCTCACTCAATACTCAGCAGTAGTATACATATACTTTTGGCTCACCATCTCACTCAACAATACCTGAAAATCTAATTGTAGCATACAGAATGTCATAGAGACAATACAACACTATTTCTATATACAATAAAACCACTTACCATACAACAACCCACTTATCCATAAAAATAGTACAATAAAAAACTATTGAATACTAACACCTTACAACAACATACATACTCATTTTACATGGCCATAACCTTTGTAAACATTTAGACTCATACACAAGCTCATAGTATGAAGGGAACACAAATCGTGTGCAAATAAGGCAAGACATGTGCATAATATTTAAATACACCAGCAGATCCAATACATCATATCCTACAACAGAAAATTAGATTAGCAATATTTTTCCACTGTCATTGTATTCATCCCTCACAAAAAATCAATGTTAGCTACATAAAAGAACAACACACAAATACTTTGCCATATACACACTAATATTTTGCACATTGCCAAAATAATATACCATGTTCCCATCTTAATGCATTGCACTCTCATTTGAATATGTATATAAGTCACACACCAAACTCTTTCTACAAAACACTTAGTAGCACGATCAACCTCATCAATCAATCCACAAAGTTTACAATCCCTTCGTCACACCAACAACTTTTCCACATATCACACATCATTTAATTGGCCAGTCATTGCACACGTCACAAGGATGCACTCTATCACTCCATATGTGTACTTCCACAAATTTACATTGGGCCTCTACACCATAACTCAAGCCATATCACTCGGATGTGGACATTAGTTTCTCATGTAATCACACATGGATATAGGTTATGTGTTCTATCCAACGTGAATCAAGTAAATGAATGCACTTTTAAATTATTTTATCCATGCTACCATGGACTAGTAACTATATCAATGATCAATCAAATATTTAATGTGTTTACAGTTATCTCGAGGAGATCCAACATGCCCAAGTATCATAGACCAAGTCAATAAAACCTTGTTAGTGATCCCTTGGGTAATTACAATGGTTTGAGTCTAAGGTACTTTCTTTGAGCACCTATAGGTAGTGTCGTGGGCACAAGCCTAGTAGTCGATAAGAAATGATGTATGTTAGGCATTGCAAGACTTTGTCACTACATCATTTCTGCTCTACGATTCAAGAAAGACTATGATAATGCATTAAACTATGGAAATTTAAACATTTTTTTCCCAAAGTGAACCCACTACAACAAGCCAACTTCAACATCCTGTCCAAACACTTGTAAACTTCGAGGGCCTTTGACCATCCCTACAAAGTAATGAATCATCATCACAATCACGTTAATCCCATTGGCCAACAATATAACCTCCATGGTTGACATCAATGGAAACATAATGCCACAAAAAAGTATCTCATAATTTAGGTCCTCATCGATTCTCTATGTGCCTTGGTAGTGATTCCTTTAATTCTTTAAGACCCAAGCCATTGGATTTTGGACTCAACAAATATTTTGTTGAAGAAAACCTTTCGTTAAGGCTACATAGCCCGAAAACTATCCTACCATTTGATGAAAGATTTTGTTATCACATAAAAAGTGATCACCTAACAATAATTAATTAGGTTGAGTGAAATACACCATGTAGTATGGGCTTTAAACACTAATATCGAGCTTCACTTGAGGAAATGATGCAAGGAATAATTTTTCCTAGGTTATTTCAATCAACAAATTTACCAACAAGGGTATTACCCATAAAATCATCAAAGAGATGTTATTTTTATATTTACCCACTAAAGTGAAAACAATTCAATAAATCATTTATTTATTTGCTTTTCCTTAATCCTTTAAGGATCCTGGTATAGTTAATTTTTTAAATCATTATTCATAAATTTTCTTTTACTTATTTTACCAATCCACTTAGAAGTAATTAATTAAAGAAAATTATTTATTAATTATTTCTTGTTATTTTACCCATTCATATTAATTAACTCAACAACTCATTTTTTGAGTTACTTTTCATGACAATTTCTTTTATAGTTTCTTGTAACAAATAATAATTGAATACCAAAATTGTTACTATCTCAATTTGGTCCAACAAATATTTTATGACTTAACCATGTGAAATCTAAACTAGCATTTTATTATAAATAGATAGGTCTTCTCTTCTCATTGCACATGACCATTGTCATCATCCAATTTTTAATGGTGTGACCCTTGAGTGCTCTCCACTAGAGCCCTATCTTTTTAATTCTTTTGTGTGGCTTTGGATTGTTCAACTAGTCTTGGAGAGAGAGAGAGTCATTAAGGCTGTAGAAACACCATAATCAATGAACCGAGCCGAGTAGGAGATCATCTTGAGCCATTTTCATAAGGAACTTCCCATGAGGTGAAAATATAGTAATTACTAGCTCCAATAACCAAAGATAAAGCTTCAATGGATAAAAAAATGAAAATAACATAAACTTAAGTAATTTAAGGGTTATTATCATGTGAATAATTTTTTTGACAAAAGTAGCTTAGGAAAGATGGTTTCTTAATTAAAGTCACTTTTAATATGTAAAACCCATACTAAGTGAGTATTGCAATCCACCTCAATGAAGACTCAATGTTAGATGAAGGCGGGAGCGACAAAGGATGAAAAATCTAGGGTTTCCGGGCTATTGCAAGGGCGGTTCTCCATGGAAGGGTGCAAAGGAGGGAGCTCCACTCCCTCCTTCAAACAGGATGTGACTAGTAGGGGAAAAAAGCCTATGGAATACAATAGAGGACCTTCAAAGGGAAGGAATAGGAATAGTGAAGAGAAACAAGATGGACAGAAGTCAAAGGAGAATAACATTACTAAAGAAAATAAGGAAGAAGATAGGGAATAGGGAACAAAAACCAAAGCACACATGGGCCCATGTAAGCCCAAATCTGTTGTGACTCCCAGAGTTGTTTTAAACGGGCTTGCTCTGTAGATGCATAGGGACCATATGCAAAACTATGTAATCATTTGCAAATTCATGGGTTTATGGCCAACTAAAAAAGCCTTACAAATGTGGATAAGATATCACTAGAAACCAAAAGGAGTCATTTACCTACACCTAGGGTCAAAGGGTTTCTCAACGGTGGTTTTTGCAAACATCAAAGATAAGGATATATTTTTTGAAGGCGGGCCCTACTTCTATTATGCAGCAGGCCTCTATATGAGACCTTGGATCTTGAATTTTGTCCTGGAACATGAGACCTTTACTTCAGTCCCGGTTTGGGTAAGTCTTTATTCTCTTTTGCTTGATTATTGGAAAACACAGTCCCTATCGACCATAGGAAATAAGTTAGGACACTTTCTCAAAGCTTCTGAAGCCACTAGGAGGGGAAAGTACACTTCCTTTGCAAGAATATGTGTGGAGACGGTTCTCACTGGAGCTCTACCAGATGATGTAATCTTGGAATTTTTTGATAAAGAATGGGTGCAAACTATGGATTACGAACATATTCCATTCAGATGTCGCAAATGCCATGAGCATGGGCACCTATTCAGGGATTTCCCTCTCACTAAAATAGAGAATAAGAGTAAAACTAACGTAATGAAAGACTCTGAAAGCTTTCACAAAGTGGAAAACAAAGAAAAAGGAAGCAAGAGGGGGTTAAAGACACAAAAATCAGAAGGGAAACAAGCCAGTCAAAACAGGTTCCAAGTTCTAGAAGAGGAATAAGAGATAACTACGACAGACTAGATGAAGGGAGAAGGTTTAAAGGCGGAAGGGAAAGAAGAGGACAGGGAATAAACACCATATAAAAATATGCAAATAGAAACGATGGTGAGTGATGCAGAAATAGAAATGGATCATAAGATGACCCAAAGTGAGATGGAAACGGAGGACCAAGAACTTCGGGTGATTCTTGAGAAAGAGAATCTAGATCTGGAGGATTTCTTGTTTCAAGGAACCAAAGAAGGGATAAACTCTTTACCTCCAGAGGATTTCAGCAGAGTCCATCAACTCTATATATGGAAAACCCAAAACAAAGTGCCAGAAAGTGAAAGAAACAAGGAAAAGTAGAGTAGCGAAGGCGTAAAAACAGTGAAATCCACACATGGATTAGCACCCAGATACCCAGGAAAAAAAAGAGGCAGGAAAAAGCAGAACGAGATATTGATGGAATGTAGAAAGCTAATGATAGACTCAGGTAAGATGAAAGACCTAACTAGCTGCTCCTTTACCAATCTTTAATAATGAAGTTTACTTCTTGGAATATTAGAGGACTATGTAGTAAAAGAAAACAGAGACTGATTAGTAATAAAATGAAACAAATAGCTCCAGATGTGATCTTCATCCAGGAAACCAAATGTTCCATTCAAAAAGTAAAAGAGATTCATAGTAAATGGCTCAATCATTATGAGTTTCTAGAAGTCAAAGTGGAGAATACAACAGGTGGTATACTGACCCTTTGGAATCCAAATAAAATAGACATTTTAGATGCTGAGGCATCTAGAGAATATCTTTCAATGGTCATTCAGCCTGTAGGAGATAAGGAAACCTACCTGGTCGCAAATGTGTATGGCCCTCAAAGACTGGAGGGTAAGCTCAAATTTCTTGATTCTCTGGAGGAGCTCAGAGATAGACGTTCATGCATGTCATGGATATTAGTAGGGGATTTCAACATGATTAAATTGCTTTCAGAGAAAAAAGGTGTAATAGAGTTCTAAGTAAAGACTCTCTGAAGTTTTAGATTTTTACATATATTATGAAGTTAGTGGGTATTATAACAAGTAATGACAGACACTTGGAGCCGCCCAGCTACTCAGAAAATACACGCCGTTGATCCCCTACACATGGCCCCGCCCTCTGGAGTGGTGGGCTCCAACCCCCCTCCCATATCAAGTCCTCACGCTGATATTCCTTCAACCGGTAATGATTCTAATGGTTCCGGTCACATTCCTAATGATGCTCTCCACACAGATCTCGTCACTGACAGTGGAGGAAGTGTTGACGCAGGCCATGCAACAACAAAAGACAAAAGTACCAATACGAACGCCTCCTCGTCAAAGCCAAAAGCGTCCTCTGCAACATGCATTCCCAGATCTCCAGAGAGAATCAAAATTGATCTTCCTAGTGAGCAGATTAACAGAGAAATCCAATATATGAGTGACCATGCACTCATAGGCAAGTTCCTTAGCTTCTGGCCAACTAAAAAGGCCCTGCATGGATGGATCGCCTCCAAATGGAAGCCTAAACGACAAGTCACCCTATAGCTTGGACCTAAAGGTTTCTTCACTACTATCTTCACCTGTCTGGAAGACAAAACTCACATTTTTGAAGGAGGACCATACTTCTTCAACTCAACATGCTTGTACCTTTGCAACTGGAAAGCTAGGTTTAATCTGGACAAAGAATACTTCAACTGGGCTCCGGTTTGGATACGCATGTATTCGCTTCCCTTAGAATATTGGAACAAGGAGATCTTGAAGGCCATTGGAAACCACCTCAGAACCTTCGTCAAAATTGCTGAGGAGACCAAATTCTGAAGATACACATCCTATGCCAGGATCTGTCTACACATGCATCTGGAAAAAGAACTCATAGATTTAGTAAGTCTATTTCATGACGATTATGAATGAATCCAAACAATAGATTATGAGCATATTCCTTTTCGTTGCAGAAAATGCCATGAACATGGCCACCTTTTTAGGGACTTTCCACTGAATCTTCATCCCAAAACTCTAGTTAATGATAGCAACAAAGACTCTGAAGGATTTACTAAAGTCCCTAATCGCCGACGACATGCAAAGAAAACTCCCGTAGCCCCAAAAAGCTCCAAAAAACCTAATACCCAGAACAGATGCATCATTCTTCCCTCTCAAGACACTACAGAGGATCAACATGTAGATCCTCCGGTGAATCCCTCTCCCTCCTCATCCACCCCAATTCCAAAAGCTTCTCTCCCATCCTCAGCCTCCGTTTTCTCTAGCCTTCCCAACCCGACCTCGTCTGAGAAAATTGTTCCAGAGATCACCCTACAGTCTTCTTCAATGGAGCTAGATGCTGCTCTAGCCCTCAGTCTTCAATATAATACTATCGAGGAAGATCAAAACACTCCGACAAATATGGATGAGGATCCAGAGAGCGTAAGCCTGGAAGGATTGGACATTGTCAAACTGGAAATAGCATGCAAACAGAAAGAATACAATACAATACCCCCCTGGGAAATCGAAAGGTTGGAAGGAGTTCTAACGAGAGCTCATCATAATAAATGTCTAGGTATCCAAGCCAGAAGTTCATGGGATGGAAAGAAAATCTTGAAAGAAACGAAAAGAAGAGGGCACAAAATGGATTTGCAAAGGACAATTATGATTGGAGAAATGCTGGTGGAATCTGGGAGATTCCCCAAGCTGACAAAGTTCTACAAATCTCAACCCCATTATTCCTCATGAAGCTCATTTCTTGGAACATGAGAGGGCTTGATAGCCACTCAAAACACAAAATGTTAAAAAACTTGATCCAACAAGAAAAACCCACATTAGTTTTTCTTCAAGAAACAAAAAGTAACAACACTATTATAGAAATACTTCTTAATAAGGTCTGGTTAGGATGTCGCTCAGTCTTAGTGGATGCTTCAGGTGCTTCCGGAGGGCTGGAAATCTTGTGGAACCCACAGGTACTCTCCCTTCAAGACTTTCATGCCTCTCATTTCCTCATCCAAGCAACCTTTCATCTCATCGGGACCAACATTCATGGTCACAATGTATATTTTCTGCAAAATTTACAACAAAAATTGTATCTATTGGATACACTTACAACTCTCAATTCAAATAGGCAGTTTCCTCTATGGATTGGTGGTGGCGACTTCAACATCATAACAACTTTGAGGCACTTTGCATCTTCTTCCATGTAATACCTCAAAGGAGCTCATCTTCAAATAAATTTGATATCCATTATTATAGGAAAACTAAACTAAGTGGAGATAGTCGTATCACTTAGTTGGCCTATCCATAATATACATTCTTAACATATCTTATAAGCTTTGATCGATTCTTTCTATTTGACTATCAGTTTGAGGATGATAGAGTGGTCTAAAATTTAAATTTATTTTCATACCTTCAAATAGACCCTTCCAAAATTTATAAGTGAGCTTGGCATCACAATATGAAATAAACATTTTTGGCATACCATGGAACCTAAAGATCTACTTCCTGAATATTTATACTATGTTAATGGCTTTAAGGGTCGATTTTATAGGATTAAAATGTGTTGCTTTAATGATTTTATCTACCACTACCATAATAGCATCATGTTGCCTCCTAGTTTTTGGTAAACCAGTGACGAAGTCCATTGATATTATTTCCCATTTCCATTCTCGAATGGGTAAGAGTTGTAACAACCTAGTTGGATGTTGATGGGATGCCTTCACCTATTGACATTCCAAGCATTTATCTATGCATTTAGCATCTTTTGTTTTCAAGTTAGGCCAATAAAATTGTTTCCTCAATGCAACTATTAAATTTTGATAACGAGGATGCCTAGCTATTGGTTTCTTATATAACTCATCTAATAAAAACATTTTTAGATTTGGATCATTAGTCTTAGCACCTAAATCTGCCTTAGGCTGAAAGAAGGAAAAATTCAGGGTAACCACAAAGCACGCTCAGTCAGGTAGCTAGCCCTACTAGAATAGGAGAGGGCTCTCTCCGAGTCACACTCAGTTAATAAGTGAATGAAAAGGCCTGAGATGACTTACAGTGAACTACTTGTCTTAGGCTATTAAGTGAAAATTAAAATAAGAAGTGATTTTCATGAATGACTATGTTTCTGGGATGTTATGGGACCACTTGACCTCAATGAACAGAGAACTTAATACAAAGGCACGAATTATTTCATGAGGCAAGGTAGGTGGAAAGCCTAGAAATTTAGTTTTAAGATAGTGCGGAATGGAGAGATTGATTTAAGAGGGTGAAAAGGGCATGGACAACACGAACCCTATTCAACAGAAGAATGAACATTGAACATGAAATTTTCCCACAGGCAGAGCAATAAAATTGAATTCTACCTTAACTAACTTAGAAAATTTCAATGGAAATGAATATGAAATGAGCTATGAAACATATGAAGGTACATATGAAACATAAGAGACACGTTTGCTACACTTACAACCACATGAATCTCATGAAACAGAGCCACTACCTTTCATTAATCCTCTGTAAAAAATATACAATGTAGAAAAAAAGTTTCTTTCCCATAGTCTCCCAGAAGTTACAAACCAACCAAACCTTTGCAGATAGTTTCCATACAATATATAGAATGTGCCATGAACAGATAGAATGCCCAAGGGTTGGGGAGTTACTCGAATCATCACAAAATGAAGGCAGAGAACCAAACATCAGCTACAGGTGCAGCGCCACAGACATGACAAAAGGCTTGGGTGGCCCTTTGCCTTCCTTTGCCACTTGGATAACTGACCATATGGAGTGAAAATACTTATAAAACTGCCTTAGGTGCCAAAAACCTAAAGTACATATGAGTGGGCCCACTTACAAAAAGTCGAGAAGCGAAATTTCGCGAAATAGAGGCATTCTGGCCCTTTTTCCTATATGCGTCGTGCCCTTTTCCTGTATGCATTGTGCCACTTTGAGGGCCATTTTGAGGCACTTAACATAGTCAAAAATGTACCCAAGTGTGCTCGTTGGAAAGCCTATCTTGTTTTCTTTCCAACCCAAGTGGAATTTTTGAATTTGGAGCTCATTTTCCACTCCAAATCTTCATTCTCCCAAGACGGCTGCCTGTGTGTCAAAATAGGGGCAGTGAAGCCATTTTTGAGTGTATTTTTCCCTTTTGGTGGCCACAATCGTCTCCAAATTTCTTGCTCTCAGTTCCAATAATCGTGATTTTTCACGCCGAATCCAAAAACGCAAACCATTTCTCATTTGGAGCTCTCAATCTTACGCGTCGCGCCAGTGGCGCGATGCATATAAAGAAAAAACTTGTTTTTGTGCCAAAAATTTGTCATGTGACCAAAATTTAGCCAAATTCCTTGAAATTTGGGCTGGAGGTCCTCTATGAAGTGCTATGCTATGCCAAGGAAGCTTTAGCAAAGATTTGAAGCAAATCTTTCTCTTTTGCCTCTTTTGCCTCTTTTGTTGCTTTGCTCAGTTTGCCTTTAAATTCCTTCTTCGTGCCTTGCAAACATGATTGCGTGCTGAATAATGGTTTTTCATGTGCCTGAGCATGCACTTGTCCTTGTTCACTTTTGCCAATCATTGTGTGTCTCCATCTCATACTCCGATGAATGTTGTGAAGCCATGATTGCTGTGTATACTGTACGTAAGCTGTGCTTTGATGATGGTGTGAGGCTGGGTGCCTTCGTAATGTATGTTACCAAGGGGAACAATGAAACAAGGATTGTTAGGAATGGAGTGATGAAATGGGGATAGGGTTTATAGGGATAATTTTTTAGGGATATGGGAGGAGTTTGCGGTATTTTGATGGGGTAGGGTTTGGGGTTTCTATTGAGCAATAGGAGGAGGGGGAAAGGGAATATGAGTTTGGCAGTGTTAGGGTAGTGGTAATAGGAGAAATGACATGGTGGGATAACGAACAGGGGTAGGGTAGGAAAAATCAATCCTTGGCAATAATGACACTGTTACACAACCCTGGAAAATGGTATTTTCTTTGGTGTCTTCTTGTGTTTTCTTTATGAAATGTTTTTTTCATTGAGTCACTGGCAATAACCCACCATATCTTTATTAAATTTGATGCACAAGTGAGTTTGAGAGCCTACCTTGAAATTAGAGGGGCTTCAAAAAATATTTGAGGGGGTTTTGGCACACTCTAGGCATTTTGTCTTTGTGCGTTGCGCCCCTGTCTATGTGCGCCACGCTCCTGATTATATGCCTCGCGCTCCTCCTCCTGTGCATTGTGCTTTTTCTAGAAGACTTTTGGAGGCCTTCCCGGTGTCCAAATTGGGAGCAGGATAGCTCGTTAGAAAGGGATTTGAGTATAATTTCCAACCCAACTATAATTTATCAATTTGAAATTTATTTTCCATGTCAAAAATCAAATCTCCGAAGACTACGAAAAATGTGCCAAATGAGGCTGCCTCAAGGCAGAGTGCTGTTGCAGTCAACTTTTGAATGCCTTTCGCAACCCAACATTGAGCTCATGATAGCTCATTGGAAAGATATTTGTCTCTAGTTATCATTTTGATCATCAAGCAAGTCATTTGGTGAACTAAACTAGGAGAAAACTTGATTTGTCCAAGGTCACTCTAGAGGTGCATCAATTCTCCCGAGGCGATTGTATTTTTGACATTTATTAAAAACCATGACACCTGTGTAACAAGTGAAGGAATTGTTTCTTCCTTGGTATGTTGTGGACAAAATACTCTCTCAGTTTTTCCAAATTCATCTTTCCTTGCTCAGAAACATCATTTGAGTGAAACCTATTCCGATGTGTGGGACAAGGGATTTGTCGAAATGAAGCGAAATGAAGGGGATAAGTGGCTTCTAAATTCTTGGGAAAATTCTTGGAAGCAGGGAGGGATGTTAGGAAGTAGGGGAAAGTGGAATCTCAGAAATTTAGTGAGGGGAAGGGGTCCAAAAAGGCAAAACACAGGCCCAACCTAGAAAATTGCCAGGTTGTAGCAAGAAACTAGGGTTTATGCGAAAATGAGGAATTTGGGGGATCTTAGTGATGGGAAGTATTTGATAAGGGAATGTAAGGATAGGGGAAGGTTTATGAACATTAGGATACAAGTTTTTCCGATGATTTGACCGTCCAAGAGAAATTGCCTTCAAAACCCTAGGAGAGGGAAATGACCTTACCTAGGTGCAACTGAAGCATGAACAAGGTGTAAAATGACCGAGTGGAACTTGACATGATGATGAAAACCCTATGAATGATGGTAAACTCAGCTGAATAGAGACATAGAACGACATTTGGACAACTTTGAAAGGAGTGAAAGCAAACCCTAGACCTAATGCCTAGTGACCAAATTTTACTTGAAGACTCACTGAAATGATAAAATTTGACCTTGACACCTTCAAATCACATGTGTAAGAGCATGATTGATCACTGGGGGAAGGCTAAAAAGGCTGACACTAACAATTAGGAAAGTAAATTATGTCTCTATACATTATAAACCCTTGATTTTTTACTGAAAATCAACTTCTTCTTCAGCTAATAGTTCAAGTTTCTAAAATTTCTCTTTAATTTTCATGTATTCTTGATTAGAATCTACAGCTGATTTGATCTTTTCTATCAAATTTGTTTCCCAACTAATTGAAGAAATGGCACAAAATTGATTTAATTTTATTCTCAAGGCACCAACAATTTTTTTTTTCTTTCGCTTTAATGTGTACAATTTCAAAATCATACTCAGTAAGGAATTCCAACCATATTTCTCGCCTAACATTCACATTTTCCGCGTAAATTATGTATTTGAGAATAATATTTTCTATTTTTAGCTAAAATTGCCTTCCTATGAGATAATCTCTATGTATTTTTAGATAGTGAATGATAGATGATAGTTCTAAGTCAAGTGTGGCATAGTTCTTCTCATTTTCTTTTAACTTTATGGATTTGTAGTTAATTAGATGAACTTCTTACATTAAGAAAACCTCCCAAACCTTCCTTCCCGGCATCTGTTAATACTACAAAACCTTTATTATGGTCACCTAGTTTTAGGATTGCAAAAATAGTTGATGACCTCTTTAAGTTTTCAAAGCTATCTCAACACTTCCAAATCCATTCAAAAATTTTCCAGTTATTCTACAAAGAAGTAATTGGATGTGCTAGTTTAGAAAATACTTTTATAAATCTTATGTAATAACCTATAATTCCCTTGAAGGATACAATATTAGATACATCTTTAGGTACTAACCATTGAGTAATAGCTCTTATATTTTCTAAATTCATAATAATCCCTTCCTCAAATACCACATGTCCCAAGTATTGAATTTGTTTATGGTAAAATGTGGATTTTCTAAACTTAACATCCAACTCATTTTCTCTAAGTGTTTGAAGAGAAACCTTCAAATTTTGATCATGTTCTTCTTTACTCTTTGAGCAAGCTATAATATCATATATGAATATATTGACAAACTTGTCTATAAAATGGCTAAGCACACTATTCACCAAGCACATGAAAGTGACCCATGCATTAGTGAGTCAAAATGGGAGTACCACGAACGCATAACATCTATATCTTGTTTTGAATGTTATTTTGTGAAGATCCTCATCCTTAATCCTAATTTGATGGTTTCTACATCATAAATCAATTTTTGAGAAAATTGAAGCTCCTTTGAATTGATCAAACAAGTCACGAATTTAGGGCAAAGGATACTTGCCTTTGATAATCATTTTATTAAGTTGGTTTTAATCTATAAAAAGCTTAAGATTATAATTTTTATTCTTAATGAATATGACTAGTGCGCCGCAAGGTGAGACACTAGGTATTATATACTTATTAGCATGTAGTTCTTACAACTAAATCTTTAATCCAATTAACTTAATAATTGTTATTTTATATGGGGCTTTTGATACCGAAAAAACTCAAGGAATGAAATCAATGGTGAATCTATATCACTTGGTGGAGGAAGTCTTGGTATATCATTATAGAAGGCATATTTATATTGCTCCAATATACGGTAGTCCTTTAGTGATGGTTTCTGACTATTACGAAAAATATCTTCAATCTAGATTGCAAACATTTGGAAGCCTTTACGAGAAAATTTATTTAGTTGTAAGGTAAGAATTTCCCTACCAAAACATCTCTTGGAACTCCTTTTACTATAAAAGCTTCCCCTTCATCATTAATGCAAGAAAAATACTTTTTTAGGAAATTTAAAACCACTATGTGTGGTTTTGACCAATAAATACCAAAAGAATATCATATGACCCCAAAGGTTAAATGTTTAGATTTAAGTGAGTGTTCCTGCTATTCATATTTAATAAAAAATATTTGCTTATTTCTATAAGTTTCCTTTTATCTCTTGTGGCCAATTTTGCTAACAAGAGCTTACTTTACTTTACCTTTCTGAGTCCAAATATTTCAATTGTAGCAAGGGAAATTTAACTTAAAGTAGAACCAAGTTCAATCAGTAGTACTATAATTTTCTTAAACTTATTACCTTGGATTTCCACCATAGTAGAGTGATGATCCCATTGTCTCCCATCTAGAGCTGCACTAGTCCTTTGGATATTACAAGAAATATCACCAACTGTAGAAGCTTCTTGCAGATTATTTACTATAATTTTTTTTAGAGGGTTTTGTGGATAGTATCCCCACAAATGGTTCTCATTGCAACCCCAACATTTAATTGGTTGTCTCACTGATTCACAAAAAATTATGTTTCGTAATCCTACTTCTTGTCCATTATTTTGTCCAAATTTCCTTTGCTAATTTACACTTCTATTGTAGTTTCCCATTTATTGGAAATATGTTGTGATTTATGGCAAAGGAAAAGGAAAATACAATGGCAAAGATTAGAAAAGACAATTGAATTGATAAATATGTTGTCATTGATGGAAAAGAAAACATTGTTGGTAAAGTCAAAGGCCATGGTAAATCTTTTTGGAAGAGGCAAGAAAATGGCAGCTGCAAATGCATTGGTAAATATGTTATCATTAGTAGCAAAGGAAAAGGCAAAGGTAATTGTAAAGGTGGAAGAGCATGGAAAATGATTAATCACAAGAATATTATCATGGTAGAAGTGATGGTATAGAGAATTTGGAGCCCATTTTGGAGTATAATATCATTGCATAAGTAGGTGAATCCTAAAAATATTGAAAGATCTCACAAAAATAGTTCCAGTGGCATGTGGAAGTCTGAGAATGGCCTCTTGGATCGAATGTTATAGCTAGTCAAAGTTGGTGACCTAAAGTCAAAGTTAGTAAAGTTAAAATGTTATTGTAGGAGCCTTGGTGCATATCCAAAGTTGGCAAAAGTGCCAAACTCAGTGGTAAATCTAAGTGGAGCAGAAAAACATAGGACTTGGTAGACATGGCTGACAACATACTAGTGGGAAGCACTTCTATGAACACAAGAGGAGCCCACCTGATAGCCTAACCTAACAGAGTTACCCTGAGGGTATGGTGAAGATGTATCATATTAGGACTGGGATGAATGGAGTAGGATGATGCCAGGTGATGAGGCGATTCTGATGGACATACCCTCATGGGTGAACCCCAAAGGATTGCAAAGGATGCAATAAACAAAAGTCTCAAGCGTTGGATGGTAGGACACAGCGATGAAACATCGTCCAATGGGAAGCAACCCAGTGGCCCTCACATTGATAAATCGGTCCGCTAAGGGCTACCCCAAAGGTCTAACAATGAGGGGGTGAAGCGAAGCACTGTCTTGATCGAAAAAAAAAAGGAAATGGCTTGAACCGAGTTCTCTTTTCTAAAAATATTAGCAATTGAAATTGGTGCCAAAATCATGGTCGTAGGGCCCTTTCTCTCTCCTCGAGCAGGATATTTGGCGACATGCGATTGGCACTAACATCGAAGGATAATGACCTCCAAACAAAGAAATTAGAGCATGACACATCACACTCATATTTGGCATTTTCGGGCACCCGAAAGGGGCATTTCTCGGTGACACATGTCACTAATCATTGTGATGCAGGGCTAGACGCCTAAGCCTGCGAACCAGGATCTTTTCTTCACTTACCTTGAATCCATGTTCAAGGAATTCATTCCTGCAATGATTCAATTTATAGATGCTCTAACTTGGGTTCATATTGTAAGATGGCGCTTTTCAACAGCCTTCATTCCCTTGGAAATTCCATTTGAAATAGTAGCTGGCTCTGACACTTTTACTAACATGCACACAGCTAAATTAATAATACCTTACACAGCCTTAAACGCACCTGTTATTGAAATCCATATGGTATCACGAGTATTGTGGCAGTTCGAACTCCACCAGGGATATATAGAGACTGTGCGTGCCTCAAGCCAGGATTCAACTCAATACATAGATATCTCGGCAGGAATGCAGATTTCTTTGATCATGTTATATCTCAGCATCATCAACAGTTCAAGGGAGCGGATTTGTGGACCTCGTGGGCAAACGGAGTCTCTGCACAGGAGCTGCTCCAGCCATTCCACGGTTTTATGGTGCTGTTCTCCACATTTATACACAAGGTTTAAGCCAATGTTTTACTGTCCGCAGCATCATCAATTCAAATCCAAGAATTACAGTCCATTTTCCATACAAAAGAAAAAAAACGAGCGCTTCTACAGCGGCATCTTCAAGCCCGGACAGTCATCAAAATGCGAATAGGAAGGTGGTTCATATAACGACTAAATCCAGAGTTGGCAGCGCAGTAATGGAAAGGGAAACGACATAGATTGGATTAATACACAGTAAATGCACCTCCGACAATCCTGCCATACTGTTCCTAAAAAAAAATAATGTAATTCATATGCGTAAACAGTGTTTCCCTCTCCCTATAATAAATGAAAATACAGGGCAGCAAATATATGTTTAATCATAAAAAGAAACGGACTGAACTTTACATTACACAGTAAAACATCAAGCATATGAACCCCATACATAACACATCCAGTTATTGAATACATGCAGAGGTTAAACAAGAAATTGATAATCCATGAGGACGCGGAAAAAAAATAGAGTCACAATACTTTTGCATGCTCCTCCCTCTCTCTCTCTATGAGATGAGAGCTCAGCTGTAGCTTTATTTATAATAATAATAATGGATATGTACAATAGATGTTCTGAGACCTTATCTTCTAGAAAAAAACAGGCTTTTTTCTTTTTTACGTAATGATATAAAGCTGGAAGTTTTTCCCATCCTTATCCTAATTTTAACTGGAAACATAAAAATTCTTATCCCGATTCTATCCTTTTATTTAGGGAAAATAATATTTACATAATTTTTTTACTTTCCTATTTTTAACTGAGAAAAAACATATTTTTAACTGGAAAAAAAAACATAGAAAGTGCAGGCTTTTCTCTGAGTCACCTGCTCCTGCATCAGACTCCCAAGGTTGAAAATGATCATGATCTCCTGATCATGTGGTTTGTGGTCGTGATCTTCCTGGATCCCATACTTTGTTTTGCAACCGTCCAAACACTTTATTCCTTTGCTGCCGCTGCATTTCTGTTGTCCTTTCCTCCATCTTCTTCTTTCTATCAATCAGGTTCAAGTTCTGATTGATCTTGCTTGCTGCTATTTCTATTTTCTTCCAATTTGATTGGTGCATCATCAGCTGCCATATTTCTTCCATTTCTATGTCCACCTTACTGTTGTTGTTCCCAATTTTTGTTAATTCAGCTGCCGCCATAGATGTTGCTTTCGCTGCCACCGTAGATGTTGCTGCCTCCCAAGCTTCTTGTCCCATTGCAACATCCTTTGGCTCATCACCTGTAAACACAATCAAATTGTTAGCATTAAAATCACAAGACCCACTGGTCTTATTTGTCGATTCAGTCTCCAACTTTTCTCTCTGCAGCTTCAAGTCTTTTTCCGGATTTAAAAAATTTTCATTGGCTTTCTCCTCATCTTTCTCTGGCAATAATTCAGCATGCTTATTTGTATTCACCATGAGACTGTCAGCTAGTCTCGCCTTCTTACCATCTTCTGCTTCATGACTATCCTTCATGAAAACTTCCCTGTCATATCCTGGATTCTCCAACTAGTATTCCAACAGTGCAATTTCCTTGTAGCATTGTTGAAGCATCACATCATCATTTACAGTTTCATTTATCTTGGCATCCTCTTTCTTATGTCCTCTAGTGTGGCTTTTTCTTGAACCTCTGTTATGACTATTAGTAGTCATCTTCTTCTCGGTCTTTCCTCACGAGCTCCTTTGCAACAAGCCTCAGCAACAGCTAGTCCTCCTAGCTGCAATCTTACCTCACTAAGCTCTCCTCACTTAGTCTTTTGGTAAGCACGGGTCCTCCGTCTGGAACCTCTTCCTGAGCAACACCTTCTGCAATCTCCCACTCTCTCCTGAGAACACTTCAGTTGTCCTCTCTATCCAGCCTTCAGTTGAATGTCAGGTTCAGTGCCACCTTCTCTGCAACCATAAACTTCTTTTACAAATTCCAAATCACAAAAACAATCTCACCTGCCTAATCTCGTCCTTCATTCGCTTCTGCAATTTTCTTGACTTGCAATTGTGGATTCTGCATATTAAACTTAAAAATCATTCATCATTTAGAAAAAAAAAAAATCCTTATCCAACTTTGATGCCACTTGATGCAGGGCTAGACGCCTAAGCCTGCAAACCAGGATCTTTTCTTCACTTACCTTGAATCCATGTTCAAGGAATTCATTCCTGCAATGATTCAATTTATAGATGCTCTAACTTGGGTTCATATTGTAAGATGGCGCTTTTCAACAGCCTTCATTCCCTTGGAAATTCCATTTGAAATAGTAGCTGGCTCTGACACTTTTACTAACATGCACACAGCTAAATTAATAATACCTTACGCAGCCTTAAACGCACCTGTTATTGAAATCCATATGGTATCAGGAGTATTGTGGCAGTGCGAACTCCACCAGGGATATATAGAGACTGTGCGTGCCTCGAGCCAGGATTCACCTCAATACACAGATATCTCGGCAGGAATGCAGATTTCATTGATCATGTTATATCTCAGCATCATCAACAGTTCAAGGGAGTGGATTTGTGGACCTCGTGGGCAAACAGAGTCTCTGCGCAGGAGCTGCTCCAGCCATTCCACAGTTTTATGGTGTTTTTCTCCACATTTATACACAAGGTTTAAGCCAATGTTTTACTGTCCGCGGCATCATCAATTCAAATCCAAGAATTACAGTCCGTTGTCCATACAAAAGAAAAAAAACCAGCTCTTCTACAGCGGCATCTTCAAGCCCGGACAGTCATCAAAATGCGAATAGGAAGGCGGTTCATATAACGACTAAATCTAGAGCTGGCAGCACAGTAATGGAAAGGGAAACGACATAGATTGGATTAATACACAGTAAATGCACCTCCGGAAATCCTGCCATACTGTTCCTAAAAAAAAATAATGTAATTCATATGCGTAAGCAGTGTTTCCCTCTCCCTATAATAAATGAAAATACAGGGCGGCAAATATATGTTTAATCATAAAAAGAAACGGACCGAACTTTACATTACATAGTAAAACATCAAGCGTATGAACCCCATACATAACACATCCAGTTATTGAATACATGCAGAGGTTAAACAAGAAATCGATAATCCAAGAGGATGCGGAAAAAAAATAGAGTCACAATACTTTTACATGCTCCTCCCTCTCTTTCTCTATGAGATGAGAGCTCAGCTGCAACTTTATTTATAATAATAATAATGGATATGTACAATAGATGTTCTGAGACCTTATCTTCTAGAAAAAAACAGGCTTTTTTGTTTTTTTACATAATGATATAAAGCTGGAAGTTTTTCTCGTCCTTATCCTAATTTTAACTGGAAACATAGAAATTCTTATCCCGATTCTATCCTTTTATTTAGGGAAAAGAATATTTACATAATTTTTTTACTTTCCTATTTTTAACTGAGAAAAAACATATTTTTAACTGGAAAAAAAAACATAGAAAGTGCAGGCTTTTCTCTGAGTCGCCTGCTCCTGCATCACATTGTTCGACACATGGTACAAACGATGACGGAATGACATCACCGTGCTTGATGGATCCTAGCTGGATGATAATAGTGCACAAAAGGGATGCACTCAGCAAGAGGTGTCGGGATCATGAGGCAACTAACTCATCATGAAGAGTTTTTCTTTAAGTACTATTGTTGCAATGGGAGGACCCCACCTAGATAGCTTATCCCAGAGGATAAACCTTGAGGGTTCTGTTAAAAGAGAAAAAATACAATGCCTCGAGAAGCGGGGGATGAGACATGGTGCACTGGTAGGTGGATAATTACATCCAATATGTAGGGGTAAGAAGAATTTATTTGCACAGTTTAAAGAATGGTTGGGATAAGAGTGTCAAGCTTTGGAGCTCTGACCTTAGTGTGAAGTCTTAGATTTTCGTCATTTTCGATAGAAACAAGACCAATGGCACGAAATCATAAATGAAGAAAATAAGGTGGCATAGGGAACAAAGGGATTATTCTTGGATAAAGAGTTGCAAAGACTCTTAAGGAAGCTAAGCACTTTCCCTTTGGTCATTTCACATAGAAATGGAACCAATGGGATGGAGCCATTAACAAAGGAGTTTGTCCCGCGAAGGGTTTAAACATGGTAAGTGCTTGAAGCCTTGACCAAATGATCGTGGAGACCTCGTCCTATGGTAGGAAAGTAGGAAGGTGCCAACTCAAAAAGGGCTTAGGATAAAATGGTAGAACTGCTAGTTTTGGAAGTTAATTTAGGAGTTGATCCAAGGATAATTGCGGAAAAAAATAGTAGAAGGCCAACTAAAACCTGTTAAAAAGCTCGAATTGCTAAAATTAGCAGTTTAACTAAGAAATTGAGCCTAGAAGTCGATATTAGAGTTTTTGGAAGGTTTATAACTTGGTGACAATGCAACCTTATATATCAAACAACATGATTTATCTTATATATACAGTTGGAAGTGATTATAGATTTGTCACTTGGTCTATAGGAACAATTTTTGAGACATCATTTTTCATAATTTACTTGTATTCTTTTGCATTATATTCCTTAATTCTTAATTTTTATTTGCATCTCCATAGGAGGAGGGTTCAAGTTTAATGAGTTTGGTCATCTAAGCCCATAATACGTTTTAGGTCTTTTACTTTCTCTAAAAGTTTGTTTTGTTGTGTGACCTTCTACTTCTTGTAGGGTGTGAGTATGTTCTTTCCATATAGAAAGGGATGCATTGAGCTTTTCAATAATTTTCAAGAATAAAATTTAATACCCTTTACCCGAGTTTTCTCTTTTATGGGACCATATTAGTATTATTCCAAGATATTATGGAAGCATGATCATTTTTTCCATTTTTTTAAAGAAATGATGACTTTAAATCATTCCTTATCAAGACCATAAATGAAAAGTTATAAAATGAAAAAGTTGTTACCACCATATTCTCTTAGAAGGTAAGGATCTATTTCTCCACCAATCCTGTCGTTATATCCATCAAACAATGACTGGAAAAGTGTAAATGAATTCTGAAGACTTAAATCAAATACATATTATTCATCTTGTCAAGTAAGATAGAAGATGCATACATGAAACCCTCACAAATCAATGAAGTTTGTAGATCTACACCTAGATTTCGAAGTATTCTTCTCCTCTCTTAATGCCTCAAAGTCTAAATGGTGATATTTTCTTTAAATTCGGTTATGAAACAATAGATATGAACAAAAAAAACGATAAAAAATGTAAAATATCTCATGTTTAGGCCATATCTTATAGATCTCACCTAGATCCGCGACCTCCTCTCAATTCACAGTTTCTACAAGTTATGTGTAAAAGAGCTATGGTTTTCTTCAAAGATGAATATTCTCACAATAGTTGAATTCATTTGAATATATGCTCGTATCGTACAATAGTTTTTACGTTCCAAATCGACAAGATTACCCTTCTCACCATCAATACCACAAAAATAGATAAATTCAAGTGTCAAGCCTCACGCTCATCTTTGATTTCATGTTACTTCTCAAAGATCTCATTGTAATCCACACTCTTGTGTGCCTCTCACAAAGCCTCAACCTAGTTGTTGTACTCAAAGTGGTAAAGTATATATCTTCCTTACATTGAGGGGGTTACTCATAAGATTGTTAGGGTTTTCTGTAAAAATGATGTTTTCACTCAAGGATAAAATTGATCCACACCACCTTAAGGTAGTTTACAAAATTGATTGTTCTTGTAGAAAAAGTTATATTAGAGAAAAATGAAGTTCATTGCAAATGAGATTGAAAGAACAATGAGCTCACAATAAAAATGAAAGATCTAGTGCTTGAGCCCTTTCCCTAAAAAACTAAGCACCATATATACTTGATACCACTATGAGAAAAGGAAGATGAGGGAGGCACTTGAAATAATTAAGCATTGGAAAAGTCCCACTAAAGATGGTGGCATTGAGATGAATAGGTGCTTGCTTCCTCTAATGTGATAGGTTAGTTCTACCAACTCCTCTTCATTTCAACATTTTAGGTATATCTAACCTTAACTTTATATTATTCTCTCATAATAATAATGAGTAATATTAAGATAAAATAAAAATAATAAAATATTTTAATAATAATTAATATTATAGTGACATATGTTCTATTATTTAACTCATTAATTTCAATATTCATCTCTTAATTTAAAATTAAATTAAAAAAAAGTCTAGTAAGTAACTTATAACTAAATATATGTAATTATTTCAAATTAAAATTTAATAATATTAAGAAATATTATTAAAATCAAATTTAATAATCTTAATATATATCATCCTAGCTTATTTAGTTTTTATTCTAAATAATATTAATAAAATATTTTATTAATACTAATATTATTAGGGTAAGATTGGTATTTTAGGTTTTTAGCGCACCCTTATGATTTTGTGTTTTATTTTATTATTTTGGTATTTATTTATTCACACTCTCTTTGCTTTATTTTTTTGTAGTGGTGATGATGGATCCATTTTGAGATTAGAAAAGTGGACAAACTATGAAAAATAATGTGGACAATCCAAATCCTTTTACATCCTAATAATTGACACTAGTGAGAGAAGACAAGCAAACTGGTAGAAATGACTTAAGCCATTGTATCGATACTAGTATATGGATTTATAAAACATTAATTTTACCTTGTAGATATAGATCTAGATCTCACATGAAACTCATAAGTGAATGAGACAATACTTCATCAAGATAAGAATTACAATTGATGAATATGTGGTCTAGGATTTTATGATTGTCTAGGGACTCATACTCTAACAATATATACCATATCTCTACTCATCTTATGGGAAAAGTCCCCTCTATATTCTATATACATTATAAGTAACATGCTTAGGACCAAACAAAGATATTTTTCAACAAAGGATGCCTTAGGTGTGAATGTCCTTACTTGATGAATGGAACCCATTTCCCACTCACAAACCAAAACAATGTTTTTAAGGGGATTCTCTATTGTATATATATCCTCATTTATTCATCTACCTTATGTGCACATCCTTTAAGCCTAAGCCATCAATATTAGTTATTCAAGTAAATTTTGGAAAGAGAACACTCCATATTGTATCAAATTTCAAAATTGGTTTTGAATTTGAAATATAAACTACATAATTTATTTAAAAGATAATTCCATAGTTTAAATTTCTATTCATTTATTTTGTGATTTTTTAATAGTGATTTAACAATTTAGTTGCTATTTTTAACCCAACATCATTTAGTATTGCTAAAGAATACTTTAATAGATTAAATTTTTTTATGCAGGAGCATCCAGCTCAGAGTAATTGGGCAGAAATCTAACCAGGTTCAACAGGTCGTGACCGAGTAAACTGTCAAGGTTTTATGGGAATAATTTTTCTTCTTATGTTATTTTACAGAATCAGCAAAAGTTAGATACCTCTTTTATTTTCCAGTTTAGGATTACTATAGTTTCGATTGTTAATTAAAAGGTAGTTTATGTAATTAGGAAAAATAACCATCAACTGTTCCTACAAGTCTTGGAATGCCAAATGATTATAGTTATGGATAGAAATAGAAGTTATGTAACCATTTTTGTAACAGTTAAACCAACTGCAAGCATCAACTGAAAACAGAGGGCTATAAAGCCAAAATACATGTAATAGAAAGGTGTTTCAGTTCAGGAAAAAGGAAGTTGAGTAAATTCAGAAATAGAAGAGACCAAGCATTCAAAATCAGAGAAGTTATTGTCCATATAAATTGTCTGTATAAATATGTGTTGATTTTCATCACCTAACAAACTACTGTATCATTATAAATTATTACATTGTCATGGCTACTGTGTAAGCATAATTCATAGTCGAATATAAATCAAGCAGATAGAATTTTAACGAATTCTGAGTCACCAAATAAACAGTCACATACTGATTTACGCACACGGCGGAGCAACATTACAAGTTTACAATGTTCAGTTAACAACGACCAAATAATACAACCAGTGACGCTCACGTTCGAATGCACAACAACACAAACGATGGACAAGCGAACATGCCAAGGTAACAAATAACCATACACTCGTTTTCCATTAAAATTTCATTTCAATTGTCAGAACAACAACCTACAGCAAAGTCGATAGGGCTGAGCCACATTTCATGGAACAGAGACCAATCTAGACATGCTTGAAGCAAATACGACTGAATTGCAAAAACCCAGGTCAAAACGAAAAACCCTGAGTTAGGGTTTGTAACAGACCAGCAACAAGGGTCACGCTGGACTCCCGTAACTTCACATACAGAGTCGAACAGAACTAAAACTACAGACGAATAACATTACAGTGACCAACTAACCAGACTAGTGGACGGGTCATCCTCAGAACAAATCCAACATTCATAGACATAAGCGAGTTTCAGGCCTACCCAGAAGACAAGCAACCAACACAACCGAGCGTAGGAGAATACGCCACCCAGGTCGCCTATAAGGACCTGCAAGGAGCCAAAGATAAAATTAGTGTATGTTACAGGAAGAATACAGAGGAGAACAAAACCCTGTAGAGAAAATCAACCTGGAAAATGAAATCCTTACCTGGAGGACACAAAGAGAAGCCATAACTGGAACAGTGAACGAAATTGAGCGACTGGAGAGAAAAGGGGCAAGTTGGGTTAGACCCAGAACAAAGAGAGGGTGGAATTGAAGCATAGAAAGATAATGTACCTGTATTAAATTCGAAGGCGCATTTCGAGAAACCCTGAGCTTCCAACCAAAACCAATCCCGCGTCGTGAGAAGGCAGGAAAACCCAGATAATTACCAGTAAATCAAACTTGAAGTGAAATTCTCAGAGAACCAGTAGTGCATACAGGAAACGCACAATGAAAGCCATATAACAGTGGACAGAGAGATTAAGTTCGAACCACAGTCGAATACGACCAACCAAAGTTACAATCATAACTACAAGCAAGCAGAATGACCAGTGAATCCATAAATGCCAGAACCAGTGAAGTAGCAGTGTGACTTA
>APFE030242179.1:7931-47653 GCA_000404065.3 Pinus taeda
TGTGAGCATAGACTATTTAAAGGGTAAATTCTATCATCTTAGATCCATCTTAATTCTGGGTCTACCAAGTGCTCAGAGGGATAAATAGATTTCATCCCCCTAAGAGTGGTAGATGTGGAGTTAAGATGGATATAGGTTGGTTTTTTATGATAATGAAGATATTAAATAGACTTAGGAAATTATATTGTGAAAACATCTTAAGGTGAATGGTTAAAGCATAGACATTGGACAAGTATATTTGTATACTTCTATTTTAAACTGAAACAAATCCAGGGCTAAAAAGGAATGGATTGATTGCACTAGTCATCCTTCTATAACTTTCCAACATATGCTGGAGTAAACAGATGTAATTTGGGTAATTTTTCTAATTGCAAACGGGAACATACTTGTGTATTGGCAGCGTGGTTACGAGGTCCCTAGAAGTGGAGTAAACAGATTGTAATTTGGGTAATTTTTCTAATTGCAAACAGGAACATACTTGTGTATTGCAGGGTGGTTATGAGGTCCCTAGAAGTGATGAATTTGAATTTTTCTTGGTTTTATATATAGTATTAGGTTTTTTTCTCATGCTTTCTGTGAATGGCACGGGTGAATTTTATCTTACACCCACTAGATTATCGATATGTAATTTCGGTAATTTTGATTTCAAAAGATATTTTAAAGAAATGCAATGATTTCATTTGTGTATTCAATAAACACAAGATTTTATAATTGAGTAAAATATTCACCATGCCTGGTGAGAGATTCGCCAAAAAATTATATATACATATCATATTATTGATAAAATCGCCTTCCATTTTTCCTATATACCATGGAGATTCGCTCATTTATTATACATGTAAATTTAGGGGGGGGTTCTTAAAATTTTCCCTGGTAAAATTCATTCTCTAGTTAACAATTGAACAATAAACAATGGAAAACACCTCATAAATAATTCGATCTGTGCCAGATCCCAAATGCCTAGTCAAATGAAGGAAGTAGTTTTACCAGCAATAGATAGACCATTCAACTAGTAGGTTCTTATGGTTGGAGGACGATATTTTATAGACGAACATGTTTCCTATCCCTCCTTCTTATAATATATCCATGGTGAAATGAAGAACGAAAGACGGTTACCAAGAATTAGTTTACTTCTAATTGGTTCTTGATAAGAATAGTTAAATATTTATATTTTAACTATTGTTAATTTTACGGTAGTTACAATAGGGATATTACATACTCCCCCACTTAAAGGGAACATCGTCCTCAGAGTTAACCTCTTGCTAGAACTTTAACTTTTCCCTCATGATATAACATTCTAGAGAACCCAAAAGGTGATCCTTTCCTTGTAAAATGAAGGATTTTGTTTCCAAGAAATACCATGATGTAAAAATAATATCATTTTATCAATATTCATAACCATTTATAGCTACAAAATATGAAATTTATACTTGCCATCACTAAGAAATTATTCAAATTCATAAAAACAAATCAAAATCCCAATACCAACTTACTATTACTTAATAACTATTTTTGGAAGTCATAATCACTTTTACTAAAGCACTCTAAGAATGGTTGGACAACCCATCAACACTCCATGGTAAGTACCATATAATATATCACTAACAAATCCAATCTCATTAGTCATAACATTTTCAATCAAATTAAATACTTTTAACTATCAATGATTCATACAATGTCAGGAGATAGTTTTACATAGTACTTCCACAAGTACTTAGTGAGAACCAACCCTCTAATAATCAAAATGATAAATCACTACACCACATCCTCACTATCTTAACTCTCTCTAAAGACATACACACAATACCTATAAACGTACTGAGAGATCACCTAGTTCTCTAATCATTGAAATGATCAATAAATGCACCAAGTGCATACTATCCTAGACCCTACTAAGACATTCAGAGGATTAGTAATACATTAACAGAACTTACACTTCCATTAATTCCTTTCTCAACCCTAGTATCACTTCTTGTCAATATGTACATATAATATTTTTAATAATCATATAGACAATTCATTTTAATGTGACACATAACTAGTTAGTTAACTTTTTCTACAATGAGAACCACATTGGGAAAAATAATGTTCCTCCCAACCAATGGGAACAGGTTTCCACAACCAGTTCAAGTCATTTTCACATCCAGATAGTTCTTTGACAAAGACCATACTAATTCCATTATTGTATTCGATTGGCCAAACAACTCAAGAATTTCAATGACCACATAGGGTCCAATATAAGATTCCTCTTGGCAACGTCCTGCCTATTCCTCTAACGGTGTCCCGTCTATGAGGAACTTTGGCCCCCCTTGAACAAGCTCCAAATCAATAGAGTTTCCTTAGTTTTTTCCCCTCTTACCATATTGTCCATCTTTTTTCCTTACTTATATCATCTATCTCTAGGAAGAGAAAATATGAGAAGGAAAGCACCATCAATCCCTCCTCACAGAAACCACCATCAAACCAAATCCTCTTGGCCTTTCATAATTTTCCACAACTATTTGGAATGTAAAATTATCTTTTTTAACTCTTTCCTATAGTAATTTACATAACAACCATCTGCACATTATCATTAAAACAAAAGAAACATTTATGTACACCATGCATTTATACTTGACCCTCAGCATGTGTCCATAATATCTAGACTCACATGAAACATAAATGAGATATAGGTTGTATACATTATGATTTTACAAATAAAACAATCATTCATATCATAACGTTATACTTTCTAATTTATGGTTGCAATTCACATTGCTACGTTTTACCTTCACATGTTTTCTTGTTGCCATTAAGTTACCGCAACTTAATCCCATTAGCAACGCTAGTCATAAATATGCTTTTGTTTAAAAAAGTATTCATATTCACAATAATTTTTGTTACATGCCTATAATACTTTCATGCATAAAAGTATATATAAATATTCATTAATGTCTAAATGTTAATAAACTTTAGGGTAACAATCCAGACATTTCCAATTTCCATAATGTACTACCACCAACACACTAGTACATGAAGTAAATACCATAATCACTTGTTTACAACTTACAATAAGCTTAAATCAAATCCAATTCATGCATATAATTTCTATTAGTTATTCATGCAACATTAACTAATCAATGGTCCCAACCATCTTAATGCAGCCATGATAATATTTAATCAGCAACTAACTATTACAATCAATTCTTACTATTTGAATCATTTCTTATTTTTAACATCTAAAGGGGTTGTTTCAATATCCTTTTAAAACACTCTATCATCCTCTTCAAGGACATTCCCCATCTTTTACATTCATTAATTCATTCATTATAAGTATTCCATTGTAACTTTAGTCATGTTTATTAAATGAATCTATAATATTGTCATATATGAAAAGGTTGGTAGTTAATTCTCAATACCACTAGTGTGTGCTCAATATTGTTCATTGGTGCAACAAAGGTATTATTGTCTTTTATCATCAACATAATTCAAATGTCATTAACATATTTTTGCACCAAATTTTATTACTTATTACTCCTAAATGAAGTTATAACATGCATCATGCATTCCATGTCAAAAGTAGTCTACTACGTATATTGATATGTAGTTTGTCAGAATCATACCTAAGTTGTTTACCCCTAGTAACATACCTTGACTTATTTTCTACATACCAATTCCCAATGGTGTTAGTGCTACAACCTTCAGCTATGATACCACTTATAACATACCCTAATAACCTCACATGAAAATGTATGGAGTTAGAAACAAATTGTGCAATTTATCGACGGGTAACTATCCAAATTACTATTCAAGATTCCTCATTAACCATTACATAAAATCTTCATCATTACATAGGGTAAATTTAGTAAGGTAATAGCAACCTACATAACCATTAAAAACCACTGTTATGGAATATTAACAAAGACTTTATGACATAATCTTGCATATTTTTCATGATTCCTTACTAGATTAGTTAATCACATATTTGATATTATAAACATCACATCATCCAAGGAATTATAATCACCAAATTGAAGCAATAAGCTATCACATCGTTGAACACCGATATAGCCTGGAAAACCCATAGGTGTAAACCACCAAACATTTAACTTTATTACTAAAAGATCATGATGGTGTTCACCCATCTCTCAATGGCTTATAAGGGAGTCCATCCCTTAACCATTGTCATAAAATATTACAGAGAAATATCATTTAAATACAACATATCTCGCTAAGAGCTATTACAAACATCATGATATCATTTACCCATAATCTTCAACCTTTACATCTTTATGGCCTGATTGTTCCAACAATGGAGTACCCTGCAACTTGTACTCATCTACATGGACCATTAGTTCTTTGCTTACCACAATGTTAAATATAATCTATCCTTTGCATAAGTCAACATTTTTCCTACCAATGTTGTCATCAACAAACATCGACATCATGATTACATAAAGTATTAATCAATCGATAATCAATGTTTAATAGTGATCCTTCAACATTTACTCATGTTGATACATGAAATGTAAATATAATATCGTAACATGCCTCTTCTAACAACATTTCTCATGCACTAATTATAAACAAATAATTATCAAAACATGTCAAAACAAATACCCCCTGACTATGATCCTTCTTGCACAAGCACACATTCCTTTCCAAAGGAAATCCATCATAACCATCAATTTTCATTTAAAGGATACTAGCAACTTAGCTTTGTTTTATGTTCATGTAATTAGATAAAAACTTATTCAAATAAAGTTAATCCCTCAACTTATTTGTGCATGTAACTAAGTAACCTTTCCAATACAATAAATATTATCATTATTACTATTATGCACGCAAATTCACATTAATTATTATTTCTTGCATTTGAATGTATGTGAGGATGTACGTGTTTTTCCAAAGGAAATATAATGCATTTATTGCGCATAATTACTTCTTTCTCTTCCAAGGTCTAACATAATGATTATTCTTTTCTACATGCAAATTTGTGTTTTCCTTCAAAAGACCTAACACAGTAATTATATACTTTCCATGCATAGTTATTTTCAAACAATCCAACATCATAGGCATACTTTTCATGGATGCAAAAATCACTTCTCCTTTAAAGACATCAAACACAATATTTCTATTTTTTGTGCAAACAATAACATATTTCTTTTCAATAAATATCAAGCATAGTGTTTCTATTTTATGCATGCAAATAAACTTATTTCCTCGCAAAGAAATATCAAACTTAATACATCTATTTTTGCATATTTCTCATCCAAAAAATCTAATAAAATAAGCACAAATTCCTTTTTAAGAATCTAGTGGTTCTATTTGAGAATCTAATGCATAGGAATCATGTGATAAAACGTATTCAAAGAAAGTTAATAGCCTAAATTGACACATAATTCCATGCAATATTCTTCTTCTTTTTTAAAAATAAAATAATTCTGTTTCTTTATCATTTCTCAAGCAAAGCTATCATGCATTCTTTATGACAAATAACATGACTTCTTAAATATTTTTGTGTGCAAGAATCATGTCAACGAACTTAAGTAAGCCTTATTAAGAACACATACATCCCTACTATATGTATTCTTTGTGCATGCAAGAATTTATCATAATAACCCTTCCTTAATGTATGCAACACATATTCCTCCTTTAAAAGGGTCTAGCTATTTCTATTATATATGGGAATACTTTCCTCTTTTCAAACACAATTGATGAAATTAACTATTGTTTCTATGCTTCTACATGTGTGTTCTTTTTCTAATAAAATGATTGTTTCTTTGTGCAAATAAAACAAACTTATTTTCAAGAGCACAATATAGTTTCACTATCTTTTACGTACAAATTTCTCATGAATTGTTTTCAAGAAAATATCATAATTAACCCTTCTTTCATTCATAATTGTAACCTATCATAAATGTTTAATCAATCACTCATGTATGCGAGAATGTCACATACTTATTTTAACCAAAATTAACGTTTATATTTAATGAGTAAATGGTAAATTCTCAGAGTCATCTTCTTCTAGAATGGTTATTTTTTAATAATTATAACTTACCATGAAAAAAGTAAGAAAATATATATGGTTAAAGCGTTAATTTATAGATAATTTTAAACTATAATAACAGTTCTACAATCTCTTATAACAAACAGGAAGTTATGTACAAGTTTGGTCATTGAGTGATGCAATTTTTCAACATATTTTATGTATTGAATCATGCAATTAAATCAAAATATCCAAGACACAGCGCATAAATAATTATCTTCCTCATGCTTGGTATTCGCTACCTGAAATTCTTTCTCCAGTTAACAATTGAACAATGAAAAATGGAAAATACCTCATAAATATTTCGATATATACCAGATCCCAGATGCTGAGTCAAATGAAGGAAGTAGTTTTACCAGCAATAGATAGACCATTCAACTAGTAGGTTCCTTTGGTCGGAGGACAATATTTTTCTAGACGAACATGTTTCCTACCCCTCCTTCTCATAGTATATCCATGGTGAAATGAAGAATGGAAGATGGTTACCAAGAATTAGTATACTTCTAATTGGTTCTTGATGAGAATAGTTAAATATTTTTATTTTAACTATTGTTAATTTTACGGTGGTTACAATAGGGATATTACATACTCCCCCCTTAAAGGGAACATCGTCCTCACAGTTAACCTCTCACTAGAACTTTAACTTTCACTCATGATATAACATTTTATACAACCCAACAGGTGATCCTTTCCTTGTAAAATGAAGGATTTTGTTTCCAAGAAATACCATGATGTAAAAATATTATCATTTTATCAATAATCATAACGATTTATAGTTGCAAACTATGAAAGTTCTACTTTCCATCACTAAGAAATTATTCAAATACACAAGAACAAATCAAAATCCCAAAACCAACTTATCATTACTTATTAACTATTTTTGGAAGTCATAATCACTTTTACAAAAGCACTCTAAGAATGGATGGACAACCCATCAACACTCCATGGTAAGTACCCTATAATATATCACTAACAAATCCAATCTCATTAGTCGTAACATTTTCAATCAAATTAAATGTGTTTAACTACCAACGATTCATACAATGTCAAGAGATATTTTTACATAGTACTTCCACAAGTACTTAGAGAGAACCAACCCTCTAATCATCAAAATGATAAATCACTATACCATTTCCACATTATCTTAGCTCCCTCTAAAGACATACACACAATACCTATAAAAGTACTCAGAGATCACCTAGTTCTCTAATCATTGAAATGATCAATAAAATGCACCAAGTGCATACTCTCCTAGACCCTACTAAGACATTCAAATGATTAGTAATACAATAAATTAACTTACACTTTCGGTAATTCCTTTCTAAGCCCTAGACTCACTTCCTGTCAATATGTATGTCTAATATTTTTAACAATCATATAGACAATTATTTTTGATATGACACATAACTGATTAGTTAACTTATTCTACTATGAGAACCACAATGGGAAAAATAATGCTCCTCCCAACCAATGGGAACTGGTTTCCACAACCAGATCGAGTCATTTTCACATCCAGATAGTTCCTTGACAGAGGCCATGCTAAGTCCATTCTAGTATTCCACTAGCCAAACAACTCAAGAATTCCAATGACCACATAGGGTCCAATATAAGATTCCTCTTGGCAGCGTCCTGCCTATTCCTCTGATGGCATCACGTCTATGAGGAATTTTGGGCCCCCTCCAACAGGCTCCAAATCAATAGAGTTTCATTAGGTTTTTTCCCCTCTTACCATATTGGCCATCTATTTTCCCTTACTAATATCATCTATCTCTAGGGAGAGAAAATACGAGAAGGAAAGCGCCATCAACCCCTCCTCACAAGAAACCACCATCAAACCAAATCCTCTTGGACTTTCATAATTTTCCACAACTATCTAGAATGTAAAATTATTTTTTTAAACTCTTTCCTATATTAATTTGCATAACAACCAGATGCACATTATCATTAAAACAAAAGAAACATTTATGTACACCATGCATTTATACTTGACCCTCAGCACGTGTCCACAATATCTAGACTAACATGAAACATAAATGACATATAGGTTGTATACATTATGATTTTACAAATAACACAATCATGCATACCATAACATTATACTTTCTAATGTATGGTTGCAATTCACATTGCTACATTTTACCTTCGCATGTTTTCTTGTTGCCATTAAGTTACCCCAGCTTAATCCCATTAGCAACGCTAGTCATAAATGTGCATTGTTTAAAAAAGTATTCATATTCACAATTATTTTTGTTTTATGCCTATAATACTTTCATCCATAAAAGTATATATAAATATTAATTAATGTCTAAATGTTAATAAAACTTAGGTAAACAATCCAGACATTTCCAATTCCCACAATGTACTACCACCAACACAATAGTACATGAAATAACTACCATAATCACTTATTTACAACTTGCAATAAGCTTAAATCAAATCCAATTCATGCATATAAGTTCTATTAGTTATTAATGCAACATTAACTAATCAATGGTACCAACCATCTTAATGCAGCCATGATAATATATAATCAGCAACTAACTATTACAATCAAGTCTTACTATTTGAATCATTTCTTATTTTTAACATCTAAAGGGGTTGTTTCAATGTCCTTTTTAAAACAATCTATCATCCTCTTCAAGGACATTCCCCATATTTTACATTCATGAATTCATTAATATAAGTATTGCATTGTAACTTTAGTCATGTTCATTAAATGTACCTGTAATATTGTCATATATGAAAAGGGTTGGTAGTTAATTCTCAATTCCACTAGTGAGTGCTCAATATTGTTCATAGGTGCAACAAAGGTATTATTTCCTTTTATCTTCAACATAATTCAAATGTCATTAACATGTTTTTTCAGCAAATTTGATTACTTATTACTCCTCAATGAAGTTATAAACATGCATCATGCATTCCATGTCAAAAGTAGTCTACTAAGTATATCGATATGTAGTTTGTCAGAATCATACCTAAGTTGTTTCCCGCTAGTAACATACCTCAACTTATTTTCTACTTACCAATTCTCAAAGGTGTCAGTGCTGCAACCTTCTACTATTATACCACTTATAACATCCCCCAATAACCTCACTTAAAAAAGTATGGAGTTAGAAAAAATTTACGCAATTTACCAATAGGTAACTATCCAAATTACTATTCAAGATTCCTCATTAACCATTACATAGAATCTTCATCATTACATAGGGTAAATTTAGTAAGGTAATAGTAACCTACATAACCATTAAAAACCACTGTTATGGAATATTAACAAAGACTTTCTGACATAATATTGAATCATTTTCATGATTCCTTACTAGATTAGTTAATCACATATTTGATATTATAAACATCACATCATCCAAGGAATCATCATCATCAAATTGAAGCAATAAGCTATCACATCATTGAACATTGATATAACCTAGAAAACCTATAGGGTGAAAACCACCAAACATTTAACTTTATTATTAAAATATGGTGAGGGTTTTCACCCATCTCTCAATGGCTTATATGGGAGTCCATCCCTTAACCATTGTCATAAAATATTATAGAGAAATATCATTTAAATACAACATATCTCGCTAAAATCTATTACAATAATCATGATATCATTTACCCATAATATTCAACCTTTACATCTTTATGGCCTGATTGTTTTATTAGTAGACCACCCTGCAACTCGTACTCATTTGCATGGACCATTAGTTCTTTACTTACCACAATGTTAAACATTATCTATCCTTGTGTTATGGGAATACGTACCCTAGGTCTTTGGGTTGGAACCCCAACAGAGCAAGAGCAAACTACAGTAAGAAGCACTCATACAACTGAGGAAAAATTCTTATATAAACAAACTATGTGAGAGCGGCCATACCCGGATGTCCTTCATTTGGGTAGATCCCACAGGGTTTAGATCCTTTGCAACTCCCAATGTTCTTCAAACCTGAAAAATCATTCAATCTGAACATACATTGCAGTATAGAGGTAAAGAATTTTTATGAAACTACCTATTTATCATATATGAAAATGATTAATTGTACATCAAAATAACATTCATATATGAATTACAACACTATCTGATGCATAAACATAGTTAATCTCAGAAACAAGACAACACTTATTTTTATTGTAGTAAGCTATAACTAACACAGAGAGAAATCACCTGAGTCTTCTTCTTTGGGCTCCAAGCATAACTGTCCTCTAAATCTGTCTAGTCCCAGTCTTCAACAACCTCCTTCCATAACCAATACCATGATATCTCAAGCAAGAGGGAGAATATCTATACAAGGAAACAAGGGTTTCCTGAAACTTGGGGAAGTGCATGAAGCATATGGATACTTCAGGCTCAGTCAAACATAATTTCAATATAATAACTCTATCTCTTCTCCTCCTTAAGGCCTTCCCATAGAAGTCTATTTATACTTCTCCCAATTAGTTTTTTAGTTGGGAAACAATTGGGCCATGGACAATAGGAGGTAATCAACAGGTAAAACTTGTGAACTCCACCCACAATTAACGAAATTTATTTTTTTTAAGTGTTTTAACACATATACGTCGGTTGGGTATTGACTAGCCTACATGTACACACTTTTATCTCAAGGCAAAGTAGCATATAGGGAATAAAACATTGTCTTTAAAATATTTGGACCAAGTTTGGAAGGAGGGGTTGCCCTAGGCCATAAACCAAGCATCACAAATACCAAGGGTGGTAAATGGTGCGATAACATATCCCTCCTAATATATGAAGTTAGAAGGAGTACATGATGGCCAAAATGTATTAAGTATATGGAAAGAACCTTGCTGAGACTGAGAAGGATTTCACCATAATTCAGCTTGCCAAGCCATCAAAAGAGATCAGAAAGAAATTGATGCCTGAGGCGGGCATACCCATGCTTAGAAGAAGTAAAGCATGTCCGCATATCAAGTACAAGAGGATACAATATGTATACAAGTACAAAATAAACTGAAAATACATAATGGATCATCTAATCATGATCGAAAAAGTTTATGTCTGAATATCACATATAAGAAGATGATCAATGAAGCTAAAAGATGAAGCTAACCACTGATGTCAAAAATTGATCCAGATAGTACCAAATGAACATGATGGAATAAAAGGATACTACATCACAACTCGAATGCCAACATATAAGATGTCGTTGTGAAGAACCGCAACATATATGGTGTATGGTGTCAACTAGCAGTAATAGGAGCAACCGACAAGTGAACCAAAACATGCTGATGCAACCCAACGTCTTCATTGACCGTCGTGGTACTTTTCTACACAACGGGAATAAATGATCTGAGGTCGACCACGTGAGAAATCATTTGATTACCAGTCATTGATGTATACCATTAACAAACGTGAGACTACTCACCGATAATGATAATTAGGGTCAAGGTACCTAGTACAATCTAACAAGTGCGAATGAATGAGTCAAAGTCAAACACCTGGAAGAATCTATCAATCAGGGGATAATGATGGTTTCCCACTATCGATAGCAAAGAAATCTACCACTGATGACTACAAACCCCAAGGTCTGCCAAATGGACTCTAGATCTTTGTCCCAGAGCAAATGAGCCATAGTCGATAGGAAAAGATCCACTAGAAGGAAGGCACGAAGACATCCTTCATCAATTTAGCGCGAGTGTTACCCGCAAGCCAATACTGTGGAAGGAGTTGGACAAAAAATATGTAGTAACCCAATCGAAGCATGTTTCTAGCATACACAAGATGTAGCTAGCGCACGATAGAAATGCTTTGAACCAACCAATAATGGAAGTTGACATAGAGGTGACGAATCCACCAATAGGGTCAAATGGAAACCAAGGCACTACACAAATCCCAATGTGTGATAATGAAAGTTGATGTCGAACACAAGGGAAACCACTCAGTAAAAGACCCATAATATTGATCGATGTTGAGTACAAGGTGAGCTATCAATAATGAAAATAGGGCCAGGGTGCAGCTCTAGGCCTACCCTCAAAGCAATATGGCATCGTCGATAAGGACAAGACCCATTGGTAAGAAGCCAATGGAGACCTTCTCAAACCAGCACGAGCAAAGGACCAATATAAATGATGTGATGACAAACATGACACTGACAACCAAGGATGGCCGACAGAAAAATGGTTCAAGAGACACCGCAAAGAGGCTGACTCAGGCTTACTTCCCTTGAACAAAAGCACAACTGAATGATGACTATATGGCAGCATATGATAACTCTATATAAGTTCGTCATGCAGGAGGCACAAGAAAACTCTCCATATCATTGGAGGATGTAACCAATCGGAGGAGCACTGACTCAATAACAAGGTTAAAGTGAACCTAAGTCAAACTAAATTCTGCCCAAAATGGAGGAGAGACTTTCTTTTGAGTGCTTTTTTCAAGGGCATCACGATTGACTCTAGCTACCAACAAAATATGGAAATGTTGTCCCATTCTCACTCTTTTTGGAATATATAATTTTTTTTGTCTTTTTCTTTAAGTTGGAAAAAGAATAAAAGAATGCAATAGTATAGTGGAAAGAACGAGTGTCAAAGAAACAGATGATCTAGTTCCTAGGATGGAAGCAACCCTATGCTCAATGCAGGGAGGCAAAACTAGTCAAGAACACTCAAAGGGATGTTCCTTCCATGGGTCAAAGGATGCGTCAAGTTGCAAAAGCTAAGTGATTGCATGGTCAATTTTGCAGAAGACGTGGTCAAATAAGTGGCTTAAACATGAGTCCAAGTGAAGCCGGTTGAAGGCCAAAAGGTGCAAATAGTCAAAATGCAATGAAATAGTACAACTCAACACAAAGGAGCCTCTAGGGTATGAAGCCAGAAATCAGTGCAAAAGAAAGGAGAATGTGTCTTCAACGCACAAGTCACAGTGGGACTAAAGAGGACTCCCGAGCCTACTCAATATAGTAGCATGGGCAACCAATGTCAACAAGGTTCTAAATAAGATGCCCATGTAAAGGATGGCTCTACCATCACATCATGATTTAAAAATAAGTGAGTGAACATGGTTTGCTAACCAAGACATGTTGGGGTCGACCATATGGCTAACATATCACTGAACAGAGGCTAGTATGTAAGATGCAATGGAAAAATGGTTTTCCCTAACCTATATGCCAGTGAGTGAACGATACCTACCCTGACAGGTCAGCGGTCATGGGACCGAAATAAAATCTCAAATAAGTCTCCAAAATATCCTAAAAAATAACCCATTCTTGATAATCCAAGCCCACAAGTCAAAAAATCTATGAGAAAGAAATCAATTTTTGAAAAAACATTTTTCAATTTCAAAGTTATATAATGACTTTTTGACTCACTATTTTTTTATTTCTATTCGGAGCAAAGAGCTATGGATCAAAAAGGAGAAAAATTGCCTCTAAACAATTGGACCATTCAAATCGCACCAAAGTTATCAGGTAACCCTCAAATCATGCTTGTAATATTTTGTGATAGTTTTTAGAAGTTTTCATAAAGTTTTGACCATGGGAATTTATGCCAAAAAGTCTAACTCTACGTACACGTGGGTTGAATGTGATCAACCCACGTATACGATGACCCTACATACGACTGTGTCTAAAGGGAACTCACGTGTATGCAAGTTAAAGTTTAAACACAAAAAATAATAATTGAAACTCAAATTTTTTCAGGATTACCATCACATGGAGAGAAAAAGAGCATACCATAATTGATAATGAGGTAATGAATGACCAAAATGCACTAGATGCATTGAGAGACTATGGCTTATTGAAGTTCTTCAAAACGCCAAACATGAAAGCCAACACATGCCTGCTTGAATTGTTGATCCACTACTAGAGTGCAGAAGATGATGCCTTCATGATAGATCAGATGCCTCTACGGATTGAGGTTGAAGACATCTACTTTATTATAGGTCTCTCTCGAAGAGGGGAGTGTTGGGTTGTGTTATATTCTTTCCACATAGTTAACAGGGGGTTTGAAGGGCACTCGTAACCCCACTTTATGGGGTCTGGGGCAGCGCCCTGGAAAATTTTGGTTTTGGACCCTATGTTAGGTTGGGTGGACCCACCTATGGTTTTATGCATGATTTTCGCACATTTTTTTTGGACGCAGTGGTTTTCAGTCCATGGTATTGGATGCTTCGGCATGTATAAATATGTATTGTAACATTGAAAGGAACATAATGAAAAATCAAGCTGGTAGTCCCAGTTTTGGGATTCAGGGGAAAATCTTTGTGTATATGTGTTTTATGTGTTCTGCTCTTGTATTATTTATTTTCTGTGTTTTAGAATTCGTATGCAGGTAATTTCTGTACAGGGTTAAAACCTACATTTGGTATCAGAGCAGTATTGGCTCCAAGGGGACGCCTTTGTTGCTGAGGGGTTTCGCTCAGGCCTATGGTAAACCCTGTTCAATGGGAGATTTGCAAGATCGATTCTAGTGGTGAAAGAAGATGGCAACCAGTGGAAAGATAGAGATTGAGAAATTTAATGGTCAAATTTTTGAACTGTGGAAATTAAATATGGAGGATCTATTGGTGGATAAAGATCAGTGCATCGCGGTAGATCCAAGTACTAAATCAACGGGAGTGTCCGATGAAGAATGGAATAAGTTGGATCAGAAGGAAAAGAGAGCAATAAGATTGTGTGTCTCAGATTAAGTATTGCTGAATGTATCAGGGGAAGCTACGACGAAGGCTTTGTGGGACAAATTAGGGACTTTGTATCAATCTAAGTCTCTGGTGAATAAACTATTCTTGCGAAAAAAGTTGTATAACCTAAGGATGAAAGATGGAGACTCGATGACAGAGCATCTGAATGCATTTAATGCTGTGGTAAGTCAATTAGCATCTATTAATATTAAAATTTCATATGAAGATAAGTGCATCAGTTTGTTGTGTTCTCTACCAGATTCATGAGATAGTCTGGTTATTGCAATAGGTAGCAATGCAACTGCCTTGCATTTTGATGAAATAGTCTCATCCTTGCTGATGGAGGACATGAGATGGAAAAATATGGAGAGCCAAAATGGTGATGCCTTGTCTGTACGAGGATGGTCCCAGAACAGAAACAAAAATAAGTCATCGAGTGGGAGATCTAAACCTAGAGGAAGATCTAAATCTCTAGGAAAACCTGTAAAGGTGGTGTGCTGGAAATGTCGAAAGGAAGGGCACTACAAAAGGGACTGTAAATCTAAAGCTCTTGACAAAGGAAAGGGATTTGATGAGGCTCCTTCTAAAGAGGCAAAAACCATCTCAGATGAAGGTGGGGATGTGTACTTGGCTTCTTCAAGTACACATGTAGATCATGAGGCATGGTTGATTGACTCAAGTGCATCCTTTCACTTCACTCCCCATAGAGAGTGGTTCTGTGAGTATGAGAAATATGATGGTGGTGATGTCTTCTTGGGGGATTAAAGGAAGGCTAGAATCGTTGGTCGCAGGAAAGTAAAGTTGAAGTTGCAAGGTGGAAGGGTTAGAACGCTTCCAGGTGTTCTACATATTCCTGCATTAGCTAGAAATCTAATTTCTGTTAGCAAGCTAGATGATGCAGGTGTAAAAACAATGTTCGAGAAGGATACATGCAATATGGTTCGAGGAGCACTGGTATTGATGTGGGGAATTTGGATTGGAACTCTGTACAAGCTGCAAGGTAGCATTATTATTGATGGGTGCAATAATTATGTGGTTCCTGAAAGTGGAGCAGAAAATCTAGTGGTCTCTAGAGAGAAGACCATGCTGTGGTATCAAAGGCTTGGACATATTGGATAAAAGGGCCTTTGGATACTTCATGGTAAAGGTATGGTAGAAGGTATGAGTAATAGCTCTCTGGATTTTGATTTCTGTGAAAATTGTGTATATGGGAAGCAGAATCAGCTGAGTTTCCCCTCTGGTAGTAAGAGGGCGAAACATATATTAGAGCTTGTGCACAATGATGTGTTTGGACCTGTGAAAGTTCCATCACTGGGTAAGTCTGTGTACTATGTATCATTTATAAATGACTTCTCAAGGAATACATGGATATATTTCCTTAAGAAGAAATCTGAAGTCTTTGAAAAGTTTAAAGAATTTAAGGCTCTAGTGGAAAATCAAACAGAGAAGAAGATAAAGGTATTGAGGACAGATAATGGTGGAGAATTCTGCAACAAGGAATTTGAAGAATTATGTAAGAAGTGTGGTATAGCACGGCAGAAAACTACTCCATATACACCTCAGCAAAATGGAGTTTCAGAAAGAATGAACAAGATGTTGATGGAAAGGGCAAGAAGCATGCTCAGTGGTGCCAGGTTAGGATAGGAATTCTGGGTAGAGGCGGTGGACACTGCATGTTACCTAGTCAACAGGTCACCTTCATCAGCGTTGGAGGATAAGACTCCATAAGAGGTATGGACTGGTTAGAAACCCTCTCTCTCACATTTGAGGGTATTTCGATGTGATGCATATATACATGTTCCAAAGGAGAAATGAAACAAGTTGGATAGTAAATCTGAAAAGTGCATCTTTATTGGGTATAAGGATGGTTTAAAGGGTTATAAGCTTTGGAAACCAGTCACACGGAAGGTTGTGTATAACCGAGATGTGGTGTTCAGAGAGGTGAAAGATGTTATTAAACATGAAGTCCAATGAAAGGAACCTGAGAAGATAGAGATTGAGCTAAAGGAGGAAGAATCAGACTCTACAGTAGATGAGGAATCAGAAGATGAAGAGCCACAAATTCTGGCTATAAGAAGATCAGTTCGAGAAAGAAGGCAGCCTGAAAGGTATAGTCCATTTTCTTTCTGTTCAAATTTTGCTTTATATATTACTGACGTTGATCCTAGAACTGTGAAGGAAGCAGTAGATTCAGAGGATGGAAAACTATGGAAAGAGACCATGGTAGATGAAATGGCATATTTGCACAAAAATGAGGCTTGGGATCTTGTGAAGTTGCCAGTTGGAAGGAACCCATTGGCAGCAAATGGGTGTTCAAAAAGAAGACAAAATGTAGAAGGAAAAGTGGAGAAATACAAAGCTCGGTTGGTAGCAAAAGGTTATCCCCAAGTGCCGGGAATTGATTTTGGTGATATTTTTTCTCTTGTTTCCAAGGTAACTTCTATTAGATTACTTTTACCTATTGCTGTTGCTTTTGATTTTGAGGTAGAGCAGATGGATGTGAAGGCAGCATTTCTTCACGGGGATTTGGAAGAGGAAATCTACATGAAGCAACCTGAAGGCTTTGCAGCGAAGGGTAAGAAAGAACTAGTATGCAAGTTAAAGAAGTCTCTGTATGGGTTAAAACAGTCACCAAGGATGTGGTATCAGAAATTTGATACATTTATACGGGGACTTGGCTTCACCAGAAGCAAACCAGATCATTGTGTGTATTTTAAATTAATTGGTGGTCATGTTATTTATCTGGTCTTGTATGTGGATGATATGTTGTTGGTTGGAAATGACAAAGAAATTATCCAGGATTTGAAGACCCATTTACCTCAAATTTGACATGAAAAGATCTTGGTGTTGCAAACTTATATCTTTTGGCATGGAATTAAGAGATTCGGGCAAAAGAGGAAGCTCTGTTAAACCAGAGGAAGTATGTGAGACCTAAACTCGGAAGTTTAAGTATGCACGTAGTAAACGATGTAAGGTTCCTATTTTGTAGGTGTGAGGTTATCTGCTGAACAATTCCCAAGACACGAAGAAGAGGAATGAGGACATGTCCCGTGTTCCATATGCAAGTGCAGTTGGTAGCCTGATGTATGCAATGGTTTGTACTAGACCAGACATTGCACATGCAGTGGGAGTATTGAGCAAGTTTATGTCAAAGATAGGAAAGGAGCATTGGACAACAATGAAGCGGGTTTTCAGGTATTTGCGTGGCACTAGTGATTATGGTTTGTGCTACCAAGGAAGATCAGGATTGAAAAGAATGTTGGATATTCATGGCTTTGTTGATGTAAACTAGGCTGGAGATCTGGATCAAAGAAGATCTACAAGTGGGTATGTGTTTAACCTATTTGGAGGTGCAGTCAGTTGGATGAGTAAGAAACAATCTATAGTGACACTATCAACTACAAAGGTAGAATACATGGCAGCCACCCATGCAAGCAAGGAAGCAGTTTGGTTGCAGAGATTGTGTTCAAGTATGGGGTTAGTACAGGGAGCTATAAGGATATACTGTGACAAAAAAAGTGCAATTTTCTTGGCAAAGAACCCCGCATATCATTCAAAGTCAAAGCACATTGATGTTCAGTATCACTTTGTGATGGATATGATAGAAGACAAAAAGGTGTTGTTGGTAAAGGTCGACACTTTGAAGAATACTGCAGATGCATTGACAAAATCTATGAGCTATGAGAAGTTCTCTTGGTGTAGAGAGGCAATGGCCATTTCAGGGCTGGGAAAATGACTAAGCTCTCTTGTGGCACTCGTAACCCCACTTTATGGGGTCCGAGGCAGCAACCCAAAAAATTTTGGTTTTGAACGCTATGTTAGGTTGGGCGGACCCACCTATGGTTCTGTGCATGATTTTCGCATATGCTTTTGATATTATTTCCTAGGAAAACTATGTAAGGACCATAGGTAAAGCCTATATAAATAGGGCTTGGTTGGTTCATAAAACATATCTTCATATCTTCATAGTTGATTGAGAATTGAATAGCTTGAGAGCTAATTCTTTTTGTATTGTGAAGAGGATTTCCACTTGATTGATAATACATGGTTGGGATTTTATGTTGGTGCTTTCCCCTGGATATATCTTGTGTTATGTGTGATTATTTCTCTTGATCAGTTATGCATGTTTCTACTTGATGTTGCTCATGAATTCGATTATGCTTCCGCTTAATGTTTTGTAGAAGTAGAACAAGTATGACATTGCATATATCGGTTTGTTCTACATGTGAAATTTCTACAAAGTGTAGTTTTACTAATAAATTAAGTGGCCTTTTTTGGATTTTTTTTATGGTTATTTTCAATCAAAATTCAATATATATTTTCAAATCTTTATGTTTAATTTTCATAATTCTAGTTATCTAAGGGTTTTTTAGGGCCTGAATCTATTTATGCATTCACAAACATATTTTAAACAACAAAAAATCACAATCTCACTTGAAATTGTATCACTAGACTTCAACGAAATAGAACCATTTCATTTATTAGACTATGCCCTTATATATATATAATATATATATATATATATAATAAAAATTATATATATATAATATATATATATATATATATATAATATATATATATATATATCTATATATATATATATCTATATCTATCTATATATATATATATATATATATATATATATATATATATATATATATATATATATATATATATATATAATAACCAAATGTTATTAATCTTAAAAGGTGGAAAATGACATCAATTGACATATCCCAATCATGTTTACTTTTATATGGTTGCTACTATTTGGTGGCTGACATTTGTGGGGAGAATTACTAAACCATGCTTCACTATGGCTAAATATGGTTAATTTATAGTTGTCAAGGGTCTATTATGGTCAACAAATGGTTGAATATGGGTGACCATAATTGGTGTTAGTTGTGCATATTTAACTATAGTTGACTATGATATATTATGGTTTACCGTAGTTGACCCTAGTTGATCATGGTGTGGCCATGTTGTCCATGGTTGTCTAGGGGTGACCATGTTGTCTAAGGTTAAAGTGGTTGACAAATATTGATTGTGGCTAAGTAATGTTGACTAACATCAATGATGGTTGACCATGGTCAAGTACGGTTGACCAATTAAGAAACCATGTAGGGTTGACCACTTGGTGAAGAATATCCATCATTGACCACTTGACTATGGTTCACCATGGTTAACCACTGGACCATGGTTCATGATGATTGAACATTTTGTCTAAGTCTAGCTATGATTGAATATGGCTGACTAACAATGGCCATGTTTGACCATGGTTGATGTTGGTTTACATGTTTGACTAAGTTTTTCCATGGTTTTCCATGGTTGACCATGGTTGACTAAGGTTGATTGTGATTTCTCTATGGTTACTTATCGTTGAAAATGTTTTACCATGTTCTCTATGCAGGTTGACGATGTTTGGCCAAATTTTGCTTGAGCATAAGTCGCCTATGGTAGGTATGAATTGAAACTCCTCCTAATACAACATGGATGTCTCAAAAAGTTTCAAATTCTAAACATTCACTGCTAAATAAATGCACATGTATGACAATAGACTTAACCTATAAAAATTATCACCCATCTTCCCCAATACTTCAATCATCAGAGAAGTTTTGAGGTCAAAAATGGGCCTCAAAACAAAACTATACAACCAAAATCAAATTTATAGGAACCAATAGAATTGAAGACGATGATGTTAACCATGGAGGATGATTCACTATTTTTGGAGTAAAAAGGCAAAATGATAAAAATAAATAAATAAAATATATTTTTTAAACTCGTATTTTCAACTTATCTCCCTATAGTTTCACTCAAATTTCGAGTAGCAGAACTTGTTGGATGAAAATTTTAATTTTTCATTCAAGTACACATGTTGAATACTTTCAAAGTAGCCCAATACATGAAAAATGAGAAATACATTGAAAATGTGATTCCAATCATGCTTTTCATGTATTTCTCATTTTTCGTGTAGCGAGATCCATCGAAAGTATTCAACATGGGTACTCATTGAATTTGAAATTAAAATTTTCATCCAACGAGTGCTCTCGGTCAAATTTTGAGTAAAATTATAAGAAGACAAATTGAAAATACAAGTTGAAAAAGTAGGTTTTTCTTTTTTCACTCCAAAATTTGATGAGGTAATTTAATTATTTTACTATTTCCACTATTATTTTATGGTTTTCCTTAGGAGACCCATTTTAAACCTCAAAACTTCTCTAATGGAACCATACTACAAATCCTCAATCTTCTTACCAAGACCCAATAGTATTTCCTTATTCAATTGTAACCAAACTCAATCTCCCACTTTGAATGATTTCTCTATTCCATGTTTGTCATGTTGAGCCTTTTACTTCTCTTATGACCTCTTCAACATATTGTATACTTGCAAATGGGTCTACCTAATATTGTCATCAAATTAGCACTACTTTCAATGCCTCTCCTATGATGTCTTAGCTCAGTCTTCCTTATTTTCCATGTACAAAATCCAAGGATGAAGGAGAAAAATACTCAAAACAATATTCAAAAGGTATTACAAATAGAAGTGTGGATTGTTATATTATAATAATGGTAAATATAAGCTAAATGTTCATCCTAAATATTCATATTCTTCTAGTTGCGTCTCCTAGAAATATGCACCAAAGTCCCATTTACTACTTCTATCTACCCATCTATCTATGGATGGAATGTTCTATACCTCTTAAGTCCATCTTCCCCCAAAATGTAGTCTAAAAGGAACAAATAAATTTGGTACCCAATCTGGGATGATGCTCCTTGGTATCCCAAAGTGCACTTAGACTTGTTTGAAGAACATGCTCGCTACTTATTTTCCTTTGATGGTACTTTTACAAGGAATTATAAAGCACATAATAAATAGACATGTCACTTCCTTGTTGTTGGTAAAGCACTGACAAAATTCCTGGAAAGTATTTCCAAAGTTCATGTGAGTAATAAGGGATGGTATAAACCTTGTGTTCCATTACATAACTTTCTACTACAACAAAATATTCATCCTCTAATATTCTATATATTCTTTCATTATAGGAAAGTACACATATTTCTTACTAGAACTAATTATCTTTTTAGCTTGGTTGTCACTTACTAGTGATAGCTTTTATTAAAATTTATGTGTGTTAATGATGTAGGATTTCCCATCCTTGATTAGGTGTTACTAGTTTTCTTTATACATGAATATTCCATCCCTCATATATATAAATGGGCTTCCGAACACTACACCAAAAATTTTAAGGGGTAGTAGATCTAACTCAACTTTATAAATAAACTGTGTACTCACATCAAAATAGTTTTCACAGTTTTGTGTCCTTCATTTCTAAATCCTTGTTCACTCACCCAATGGGTATGGGTATGGATGATTAGGAAACTCAACATCAAACTCGTTGTCTAGGTAGGCTATCATGATATTGACCTATAAACCAAATTTGAAAAGATCATCTAGATTATTCTTCTTCTCCTATATCTTGATATGTAAGATTTTTTTCATCTCTTTCTATTCCTCGCAATAAAGGATACTCACATTTAATTCCTTTTGCATTCAATTCTTGGAAATATTCTCATCCTAATCTAAGTTATTATATATCTCATTGCTTGATTCCATGGTAAGAATGTTCTTATTCTTGGAATCCTTCTTACAACTATTAGGGTTCAACTTTGCATGCATTCTCTAAAACTCTTTTCTTCAGTGTGACCATCAATAATGCAATGATTGTAGTGGTTACTTAGATCCTTGCACTGATGTGTAGTGGTTATTTTATTTGTCTCTCCCTTTCCACTTTGTTCCCGACTTTAAAACATATTGTTACTCTTTCTATTTGGAACCACTTTGTTACCCTTTTTTGTGGCCCATATTTTCTATATATTGTGCTTGCACATAGGCCTCATCAATTTTCTTAATCTTCAAGAGAATAACTTACTTATACAAATGACTGTGTATAACCCCAAAATAATTTAGGAGTACATTGGGGTTCTTGGAAGATATACCCAAGATAATAGCCATCTTCTTGAAGTTGGTGATGTGCTCTTTCACACTCTAGCCCTTCCTTTGTATAAAGCAATGCCAATCGATCCATTGGTCCTCTATATACCTAGTAGAGTAAAACTAGAAATTGTTGAGGATTTTGTGATCACCCCACTTAGTTACTGGTAGATCACCCTCCATCTTAAGTTTCTCCATATGGAGTTCCCATTAGGTTAATGCATGGCCCTCCAACCTTAGTCTAGAAAATTAATTATTTTTCTCTTGTTCCATATGGTGGGCACTAAAATATACACTTAACTATTGAAAATAATCATTCAATTTTACTCCATCGATCTCACCTTGTTATGGTTTGATATCCACTTTTTCTTCCAGTTTAAATAGGTTCTTTAAAGGGATAATGGAACTAGAACTTGGCTACTCTTTCTTGGGCGCTTTCCATGACTCTGTTTTATGTTTTCATTATCTCTTAATTTCTCCTTTGATCTGATTGTTGGATTAGAGCATCCATCCTCCTCGAAGGCTTTGAGCTTGGTTGTTAAATCCAATATGAGGAGGGATATATTGTGATAAATTTCAACAACTTGCTTTTCCATCCTCACAAATTTATCATCTACTAAATCTTGAGAGCTTTGTGATCAGAATTGTCTACAATGACCAGGATTTTGCGACTTTTATCTAAAGCCAATTCCTGGATCCTACACTTTTCCATAAATTCTCCAAATAAAAATGTTGCCTAATACAAATATGATATGTAAAATACTATAGAAATTCCTCTAGAAAAATTCATCATAATAGATCATATAATATTCTAAAATCTTAGATTATGTATATTTATTCCTTAGATTCCATATTAGTTGATTACTAGCTTTAATTGAATTAATTGAAATAAGAAATGGAAAGACATGAGCATAGAAACACCATCCACACAAATAAACACAAAATTTATCACAAGAAACACATTATGGTAGAAATTTCAACTAGTAGGTGAGTTCTATCCTCTTTGTTTTTGGCATTATTTATAAAAATCCACATACAAGGTAATATGGAATCCTATTGAGTTACCTATGATATTGTAGCATGAGTGGATCTTATAGAATTGTTGTCCTCCTCTATTATGTAATGAAAATACAACTTCCATATTGTTTTCTCAACTATGGAACAAGTATAATGCAAAAGGATTGAAACCCTTCTCCTCCTAGTGGCCAAGTATTTAGCATAGCCTAATAGCCACATAAGATTAAGGGTTTGACTTCCTCAATCGTTAATAATCTAATTTTTTACATCTGTTAGAAAATTCTTGAAAATTCTCCCGTGGCTAGCCCCACATATGTGAGTAACTTGAGGGCTAATGTTCCATCCACTCATACCATGGTGGTCAACTAGGTAGATCAACTTGCAAGAGGCATAGATTCCACATAGTAGCTCTAGTTGGAATATCTTAGGACCATTGGAAAGACCTATGAGATTATTTACGTTTTAATGTGTGCATGCAAGTTCTATTGGAAACAAAATCACTACTAAGAGGGGGGGTGAATCAATAGTGATGGCTATTAGACATTTTTAACACTTTTTCCAATTTATTAAACAATCAGTATATAGCATATCATTAGTAGATTTGAGCATGTAAACAACAATAAACAATCAACACATAAGCACCATAACAAGCATGAACATAGAACGCAAGTGTTTCTGGTGGAAACCCTCAAGGGGATAAAAACCACCTTACTTCTCTATTAATTTCTTATTTTATCATCAATCACTCTCTTTTACATTCATATTATAGCTCCAACTAGCTAGGAGCCACTATTCCTCTATATAAAAAAAATTGGCCACCACTAACAAGGACCACCAACCCTACAACAATTTGTGGGCCACTAACAACTAGGAAACCCAAACTCCCTATACATTTGTTTATTGGATGCTACCAGCTAAGAATCCCCAACTCCGTATCTTAGCAATCCACAACTTTTAGAAGGCATTGACCTCCTCAATCACTATACCCTTTCATTCATTTTCACATCGAGCTCAAACTCCAACATAACTCTCTACTCAATAAAACCATATATGTCATGAGCTCAAGCATCAACAACACTAACCCTACATACAATACTATCAACAACTCATAAACTCATCATAACCTTTGGCTTCATGCTATTAATACCAACATTCTCTTTGCCATCACACCTTTTTCAATCAACCACTATGCACCACATAATATCTCTGTCACACTCATATTAGTAGCATACCAAATCATTCTCGCTCAAAAAATTATATTCATTATTTAACCCATACAATGCACATATAGGAAATACATTAATAGATATTACATTTCATCTTCCATAATATTATAGGAGCATGCATAATCTATGAACAACAATGCACTAAACCTGCAACATAAACTTGTCAAATCAATAGCACTCTACAAAACATGATCATAATATGGGTCCTAAAAAATTCATTGCATCGCTACATGCATAAAAACACAAATTAGGAGGACTCTATGCACACATAGTCTCTAGAATTTGGTTATGAAGATTATGATTAGATTCATGCACAGGCATAAGTTATAACAAAACGTTAATGTTAAATAAAGAATACATTTTGGGTTTTCCATAGTCTTTTCAATGCAGGAAGTCAAATAACAATATTCACATACTAATCACACCTCTCCATTAGACAATCAAAATTGCACTTTTCCATCAAAACTACAAGTGTATATGATGCAAGACCATTCTGAACTTGCTTAAAACCCACAGTGCCCAATTTCTCTTTCCAAAAAGGTGATTCCTTAACACCCTTCTATATAAAAAATTCTCAGGATTTAAATCCCTTTATAAATATAGTGGGAGGAATCGCAAGGGGTGGAGGAATTCCAAAAAAACCACCAGATTCAAGAGATTTGGCTGTAGCCACCTGTTGGGCCTCATAATTATTATAATTTCATTACCTTATATCTTAGTTCTTGTATCATTTTCTTAAATCTTTATTGCATTTAGGATATGATAATCTATGTAATATGGATTCTAGAAGCATTTAATGTATTTGTGTTGATTTATTTCTTTTCTGAACACATTCGATCACAAAAGTGTTTTGCTTATGGTTGGATCCTTGTTTTGAACAAGAACCTATCAATGAGCTAGCACTTGATGTTGTTCCTTGGATTGATCATAGAATACTGGATAGCGTGATGTTGTTCTGAGAAATCATGGATAATTGAACGGAGTTGATTCCTATTTGGAGAAAATTACTTAAGGAGGGGCTTCTGACTTGGTTATCTAGAAATATTAAGACATTTTGTAACATAAAATCAGCATCCTGAGAATCTTCATATTCTCTGGATTTGTCTTTATCAAAAATAGATTTAGTGTTCTTATCTTCCATATCCTTAGTATAAAGACTAGGAATTGAGCCTCGAGAAAGGTTGTTTATTTGTAATATTTTTTACATAATTTGTGAACTTGAGAAGACATTAATTGTAATTGATCCTCTGTAATTCAATAAAATATTTTTCTATTTAGAGTTAATGTGTTTTGTTGATTCCTTTTATAAGGCAGTTTGATTCTGGTGATTTGGGCCCGATCTTGGAAGAAACAATGTATTCATCTATGTGTTTTGATCTTTTGATTCAGTTATCTATTTACTTAGTCATTATCAATTTACAATTGCCTGTTAGTTAAATTAATTGTGATATTGCATGTTATTCTTTGAATAGAAATTACAGTTGGTTGTTGTAGAGTCAGATTTACTTTAGACAATTCATTTGAGATTGTTGTTACTCCATTGTTGTTTCTCATAGATTATCCTAGGATCATTATTCTACATTACTTGCAGTAGAAAATTCCATTCGATAATATAACTTTGTAGTGTTTTTCTTTCATTTGTCATTATTTCTCCTTGGGTAACATCTTACTGCTTGATAGTTTTCCTTTTTTGTTTCCTGCAGAAAGTATTTAGGATTTGATGCTTTGAATGGTTTGGTTTATTTAGAAGTAGAGTCCTCAATTTTGTTACGAGTTTATTCCTTTATCATTGTAGTTTTTCTTTCCATTAGGGAAATAGCGATTAGTCATACCAACATTTCTCTTGCATAATTTGTGCGAATAACCTTGAAATGGACAAGCGCGACCTCTATTTGACAATCTAATGTACAGTAGTTAGTTGTTATTTTAGGAAACATTAATTTTCTCAACATTTTGGCATTGTTACCACAGAGGTTTCCAAATAGAGTGCTAGTTGTATCCCTGAGGGTTAGGTATTAAAGATAAGAACCTATGCACACACCCTAGTAAAAAACAAGCTTGTGGTGGTGCCTACCCTCGGCTACTACGTTTAGGTTGTTTAGTATGTATGACTAAAAAGAAACCTAGAACTAGGAATTAGGTAGAGATAGATCAGAAATCCACCCTAAAAAATACCAAAAGCCAAGTTCAAGTTGGCCTTGGAAGAATGACCTTCGTAGATGAAATCATTCAAAAAGCAGAGTCTCAAGCATCGGTAGGTCCTTGAATAGTATCTGGGAATGGATATATTGTTATTTCCCCTCGAGTAGCAAAGTCATCTACTACGGCTAGCACTGAGCTTCACGATAAAAAATTAGGATCCAAGTAGAGCTTCCAAGGCACACTTAATGGGGTAGGGTGATAATTTTAAAGAAGAATATGATGATACTATAAAACTTTGTATTAGGTATTCATGTGGGAGTATGATGTAGGAGCATCTAGCACCCTTAGACAAAGGGAGGAATCCCAAAGCGGAAGAAGAGGAGTGCGTGGACCACGGGAGCAAAACAAGGACTTTTCTATTTTAAAACAAAGAGAAAAGGATGGAGTAGATAAAGTCTCAAGGAGAATTTATAAATGAAATCTGGCATATGTTATATGCATGCATGTGTAACGAGAGCTTTTGGGCTTTTGGCTAGAGGATTGATCAGATCCTTCCATGATCCGATCCGACAATATTTTCTATATATATATGTGTGTGTGTGTGTGTGTGTGTGTGTGTCGTGAACCTGCGTGTTCAAAGAGGAGGAGACATAGAGAAACATATAGAGTGTGTAATCAATGCATCGTCCAGATGTAGTCGAGAGGGAGTCTGTTCCTAAGACTGAAATGCCTTAGAATTGTAACTGTGTTATTTATAATATAATACATATGTGTTTTGTGGATTTCCTGCGTGTATGTGTAATATGTTTCCTTTCCAATTCTCTTATGTACATATGCGTTGATGGTTTAAAGCCTGTTTGTATGCATGCTTATCGACCATCAGGCGTGATGGCGATCCAGAGATGCAAATAGAAGTTATGCGTGAATGGAAAAGACGGTGGTGGAACTGTGTTTTAACACATAATTCCTTTAAATGGAGGATAAATCAAGTTAAAGGGAAACTTTCTAGAATGCCTTGGAACCATTGGATCTGAAGGATCAATGGTCTAGATCCTTTGTCACATCGGTGGAACTCTTTATGAGTTATCAAAACCCGCAGTTGGAACAGAGAGATTGCGATAACCGATTAAATCGCAACTGTCGGATCGAGGGTTCAGATCGACGACTTAAGTGTGATCGACAATCACATATCGGAATGGCAGAGGACTTGGGTAGTGGCATAGTGGAAGGCCAATATGCCAATGGTGATATCGCCGATAAACTAATCGACGATCAGAGCTCTGCCTTATCGGCAATCAGGAGATCGGGAATCGGTGCGACGAAGAGTGATAAGGGCGGACCTGCCGATATTTATAGAGGTGATTCTATGATGTTCGAAGTCCGTGTTCAAGCGGAATTCCTATGGTTTCTCGGTATTCTTATGTTCCAATAGTCAAATGGGTTACGGGGTTTTAAGGCCTGAACCCCCATGTGTATGCTCCCGATAGATAGTGAAAAGGCCTGATAATGTTATATGGGTCCAGGTCTCATGTAAGTCCATGGTTTAAAGGCTGAAGGCCTAAACAAATGAAGGAATACTTCCGATAAGGCTTAATGGTCCATAACCCACATGCCTCAAGATCAATTTATTTAAGGGAAAGGGATTTTGATTAACCCCCAAAATCTCATTCCCATCATTTGGTATCAGAGAAGGCAAAGTTTTACTACGAGGAGAAGGATTCCAGAAAGAGAAAGGAGAAGGAGCAGGAGGTATAGTTGATAGAGCTGGAGAGTTATGGTCTTACTGTCACACAGAGAATGATAGAAGAAGGTGAGAATATTTACAGCACTAACCCAAGAGCAAGGAGTGCTCAAGAGAAGTTGAGAACAACTTCGAACTGTGGCTGGGTAGAAGTTATTGAGGCAGTTCCATAGTTGCAATTGTGGGTACAGTTGTCTTAGAGATAACAATTCCAACAAAAGAAGTGTTGGGTAGAATTGTTAGTCATCAAGAGGTTCGAGGAGAGAACCATAGAGCTTGCAAAAAGACCAGGTCTAGAGGAGAGCTTGGTTAAGTAAGTGGTAGCAGGGAGGACTTGCTATTGCAGAGGTTTGATTGCAGCTCACAGAAGACCATGAAGGCAGTTCCACTAAAGAAGTGAAGTGGGTATAATTGCTAAGGAAAAGGAGAAGCATATGACCAGGAGGTCATAAATTTTTGTGCCTTGGGAGTCTGATGCAGGAGCATCCAACACCCTTAGACAAAGGGAGGAATCCCAAAGCGGAAGAAGAGGAGTGCGTGGGCCAAGGGAGCAAAACAAGGACTTTTCTATTTTAAAATAGAGAGAAAAAGATGGAGTAGATAAAGTCTCGAGGGGACTTTATAAATGAAATCTACCATATGTTATATGCATGCATGTGTAACGAGAGCTTTTGGGCTTTTGGCTAGAGGATTGATCAAATCCTTCCGTGATCTGATCCAACAATATTTTCTATATGTGTGTGTGTGAGTGTGTGTGTGTGTGTGTGTGTGTGTGTGTGTGTGTGTCATGAACCTGCATGTTTAGAGAGGAGGAGACATAGAGAAATAGATAGAGTGTGTAATCAATGCATAGTCCAGATGTAGTCGAGAGGGAGTCTGTTCCTAAGGTTGAAATGCCTTAGAATTGTAACTATGTCATTTATGATATAATACATATGTGTTCTATGGATTTCCTATGTGTCTGTGTAATATGTTTCCTTTCCAATTCTCTTATGCACATATGCTGATGCAGGAGCATTCAGCCCAAGGGAAATCATTGTAAAAAGTAGACATAGGTAGTCATGCATTTTTGGAATTAGTTTCCTAAGTTCCAAGTCAGTCTAATATTTAGTCTTTTAAGTGTGATTTAATTAGATATTCTCAAAATAAATAAATGAGAAAATAGGAATTAGGGAGAGCTTTTAGGCATAAAGGAATGGATGTGGATCATTATGTGATAAGGAGGCTTTTCTATTTTAAGACAGATAAAATATGGAATAAAGCCTCAAGATGCTTTTGTCAGGTGAATGCATTGCATGTAGAAGCTTTTATGTTTCAATCATTATGTAAAGCATATCCTTAATTATAAATAAAGGAGGCAGCTAAAGCTCTCAAGGGGGAGAGAGAGGAGCGTGCTAGAAGAAATATGAATGAAAATCCCTCTCGGTATTCTTAAGAATTCCATGAATTTCTGTTAGTATAAATGCATGTATTCAATAATGGATTGCGTTGTGTATTAAGAGGTTGAATTGCATCAATTATTCGCTCGATACCTTACTGTGAGTGTTAGAACAGTTTAGACTGTTTTGTTTTCACTGATACGCTGGATGCACCTGCGATTTCATTGTTATATGATCAGTGGCGGGCGTGAACCTAATTGATAATGTCCCTGCCTTTTCAAGATTGAGGGTTTCACACCATATATCGGCGGCAGGGTCTCGGTCTCAGAGTCAAACTATCGGATGGGCTATTCATGGTTATGCTGTCGGCATTCTAATCTTAATTCATTACAGTCAAATGGAATAATGGTGATATTAATTAAAGGAAGCTGTGGACATGAGGCATTATCATACAGGTCCTCAATACTGCACCATCGAAGGGTTTTGCACTTGTTATATGAATCTCAAAGTTATAAGAGCTGAACTATATAATACTCAACTTCAAGGAACGCCGCTTCTAATGGTCAATGCGTTGTGCGTTTGGAGACCACAGAATTATATGATAATTAATCCTTTCGGTTAATGTCCAGGCTTGACAACGATTGTCTGAACGTATGGGCGCAACCTATAGTAAATTGGGCCAGTTTATAGCTTCTACACCAACTCCTTTTCTCAGCAGAGAGTGTGAATGAGCACAGTGGACGTGTGGGTGAATGAAAAGCATTCATTCCTTAATTCATTTTCATGGAATATCAGGTCGAAAATTAGCCACCCATATATGTTGATGGTTCTGAAGAATTTCAGGGTTAATTTATTCTAATTATTTAATCATCACAGTAGGTTGGGAGGACATGTACCGGAACACGTTAACAGAAGGCAGAATGGCATGGTAATTTCCTTATAGTGATGGTTCCTCACAACGAATGGGCCGAAACAGCATGCTGTCTGCCGACAGAACATTCTGAATAGAAGTTGAAGTTTCATTTAAGTCTCCGAATGGTTAGGCCTGTTCGCATGTCTAAATAGTCTATGATGAATTCGACGGAGATAAAGAAAGAGTTGTGGTATAAATGAAGAATTCGCAGCATTGGGGAAAGTGTTGAATGGAATTCAATTGGAATGCGGATAAAAATAAAGGTAAGTTACAAATTTTAGCGCAGAGATGTTAACAGAGTGGGAAATTATTGTTGACATTTGAATTCTGGACAAATTGGCAAAGTAAGGGCGCATTCTTTTGAGAGTTATTAAGATAGCTCATATTGCTTATGGAAGCATTGAATGTTTGGTTTGGATTGAATGATGATAAGTTTCCTTTGTGTGATGATTGTTGGGTTCTGATTTTGAATCATATGATGAAGATAGCTTCTGCATGATAATAGTAAATGGTGAATGTGTCTGGCATTGAGGTTTTGATTTGGGGAAAGCCGTGATGCATTCTAACTCATGCTTGAACATATAAGATCTTGGTTATTGTAGGCTTGGCTTGCATCAGGTGGTATCAGAGCAGGATTAGCTCTGTTTGAAGATTCAAGTTTTTTTAGTTAAGTTAATTGCATGTGATGAATGAATGTTAGATTTTTGGAACTGATGAATATTGCAGCACAGAGATGCAGTGCAGTTGAGGAAGTAAAACAAGATCATGCAATATCTTAAAGGCATAGTGAAGAAATCTCAACGGGAAGAAGTAGATCACGGCTAGAGTGCAGTGATAAAGGAGTCCAGCAAGGGATTCTAAGTGAATGTGGCAGAACCTAAAGATTCAACAGAGGTTGAATAAAGTTGCAGATGAGAGAAGCCTACAGGAGTAGTAGAGGATGCTCGAAAGGTTCTAGCAGAGGACCAATGATTACCAAAAGACCAGATTCCGGGGGAAGGATTGGTGAGGTAAGTGGCAGCAAGAGAGGTTGTTGTGGTAGAGGCTTCATGCAACTCATAGGTGAGGAACTCATGGCGAAGAAGATGACTACTGAAAGTCATAAAAGAGATAGCAGAGGTTCAGACAGAGGCCACAATAGAAAAGAGAAGAAATATGCCAATGCGAATGGCATAAGAAAGAAATTGACTTAGGAAGAGTATGAGAAAGAGAAAGCTGAGATAGCAGTTCATCTTGAGCTATTGATGGAGTTGTTGTAGGAAAATGTGAAAGACCAGAGACGTGGCTTACTGTTGAGGAAGAGAGTGAAGTGGCAGAGGCTATAGCAGAAAAGAGATTTACAGATAAGCATGCAGTTAACAGAGGAGTTGAGGAAGCTTGAGCAGATGATGGATGTACAGTTGAGACAGGAAGAGCTCAGAGCAACTGAGTGGGAAGAGGAGGTTTCCATTGGTGAAATAATGGAGGAAGCAGTCAAGACTGAAAAGTCTTGTGATTTAAAAACTAATGAGTTGCACATGTTTGCAGGTACAGAATAGGGAGATGGACAAGCTTTAGAATTTGTCCAAGAAGAGTTGAATCTGAAGGCTGTTCAGATCGATGATGAGATAACAAGATCTCCGAAGGAGATGAAGAAGAAGGATTCTAATCAGGATATTGATACAGAGAAAGAAGGACCAGCTAATGATGGGTCAAGCACTAAGGATGATATGGAAAATCGTGTGAAGTTTCCAAGTTCTACTCCTAAGGAAGTTGTTGAATTGTATAGAAAACTAGATCTCCAGAGAAGAGAGTTGGAGAGACAGAGGACTTATGTGCAGATTAATTTGCTTAAGAAGCAAGGGAATAGAGTTTTTATGAATGACAGTCATGAAGCAAAAGATGGTAGAAAAGCGAGACTAGCTAACAGTCTCATGGTGAATGCAAATCAGCATATTGATGTGATGATAGAGGAGTCAGAAAAGAACTCAGACCAGCATACTGAAGTATTACCAGAGAAAGCTGAGGAGAAAGCCAGTGAAGATTTGTTGAGTCTTGAAGAAAATTTTGGAGCTGCTACAGTAGTACAAGATGAAGCTACAGTATTTGAAAAACTTGAGTTGATTCCCAAAATCAATCAAGAGGATGATGGACAATTTCTGAAGATTGTCAAAGGAGAAGATGGAGTATATGTTGGATTTAATTTGCAGCATGTTGATGAAATGCTAAATTATTTGCTAGAGACATCTGAACCAGAGAAAAAAGTTGCAGATGAAATTGCAGGTGACAAGCAAAGGAATGTTGCAGAGGGACAGGAAGCTTGGGAGGCAGCAACATCCACTGTGACAGCTAGAGCAACATGTGGGGCGACATTTATGGTGGCTGCTGAGACAACACTAGCAGCAGCAAAATCTATGGGGGCACTGATGCCTTATGTTTTTTATTCTAACAATTGTTTTGTGAGTACAAGTTTTATTGAAGATGCTAGAGAAATTCTATTAGACAGAGAAATTGAAATTATGAGGTGGATGATGATGAAGGAATCCCGGAAGAGACCAGTGACAATAAAACGAAAGGGAAGCAGCAAAAGAAAGACAACAGAAGATTGTGAGAGTGCAGCTAGTGGAGCAAGGCAACATAAAATATGGAGACATGGAGAAAAGCAGCAAGCAACGGCAGATGAGGACTTGCAGAACAAAGTGTGGGATCCAGGCAAAGATAAATCTGAGCACATGATCAGGAGATCATGAATATTTTCTACCTTGGGAGTCTGATGCAGGAGCATTCAGCCCAAGGGAAATCATTGTAAAAAGTAGACATAGGGAGTCATGCATTTTTGGAATTAGTTTCCTAAGTTCCAAGTCAGTCTAATATTTAGGCTTTTAAGTGTAATTTAATTAGATATTCTCAAAATAAATAAATGAGAAAATAGGAATTAGGGAGAGCTTTTAGGCATAAAGGAATGGATGTGGATCATTATGTGATAAGGAGGCTTTTCTATTTTAAGACAGAGAAAAGATGGAATAAAGCCTCAAGATGCTTTTTTCAGGTGAATGCATTACATGTAGAAGCTTTTATGTTTCAATCATTATGTAAAGCATATCCTTTATTATAAATAAAGGAGGCAGTTAAAGCTCTCAAGGGGGAGAGAGAGGAGCGTGCCAGAAGAATTATGAATGAAAATCCCTCTCGGTATTCTTAAGAATTCCATGAATTTCTGTTAGTATAAATGTATGTATTCAATAATGGATTGCGTTGTGTATTAAGAGGTTGAATTGCATCAATTATTGGTTTGATACCTTACTGTGAGTGTTAGAACAGTTTAGACTGTTTTGTTTTCATTGATATGTTGGATGCACCTCCGATTTCATTGTTATATGATCAGTGGCGGGCGTGAAATTAATTGATAATGTCCCTGCCTTTTCAAGATTGAAGGTTTCACACCATATATCGGTGGCAAAGTCACAGTCTCAGAGTGAAACTTTCGGATGGGATATTCATGGTTATGTTGTCGGCATTCTAATCTTATTTCATTACAGTCAAATGGAAAAACTCCGTTTTGCGCAGAATAATGGTGATATTAATTAAAGGAAGTTGTGGACATGAGGCATTATCATACAGGTCCTCAATACTACGCCATCTAAGGGCTTTGCGCTTGTTATATGAATCTCAGAGTTATAAGAGCTGAACTATATAATACTCAGCCTCAAGGAACGCCGCTTCTAGTGGTCAATGCGTTGTGCGTTTGGAGACCACGAAATTATATGATAATTAATCCTTTGGGTTATTGTCGAGGCTTGATGAAGATTGTCTGAACGTATGGGCGCAACCTATATTAAATTGGGCTAGTTTATAGATTCTACACCAACTCCTTTTCTTAGCAGAGAGTGTGAATGAGCACAGTGGACACGTGGGTGAATGAAAAGCATTCGTTCCTTAATTCATTTCCATGGAATATCGGGTCGAAAATTAGCCACCCATATATGTTGATGGTGCTGAAGAATTTCAGGGTTAATCTATTCTAATTATTTAATCATCACAATAGGTTGGGAGGACATGTACCGGAACACGTTAACGGAAGGCAAAACGGCATGGTAGTTTCCTTATAGTGATGGTTCCTCGCAACGAATGGGCCGAAACAGCGTGCTGTCTGCCGGCAGAACATTCTGAATAGAAGCTGAAGTTTCATTTAAATCTCCGAATGGTTAGGCCTGTTCGCATGTCTAAACAGTCTATGACGAATTCGATGGAGATAAAGAAACAATTGTGGTATAAATGAAGAATTCGCAGCGTTGGGGAAAGTGTTAACTAGAATTCAATTGGAATGCGGATAAAAATAAAGGTAAGTTACAAAGTTTAGCGCGGAGATGTTAATAGAGTGGGCAATTATTGTTGACATTTGAATTCTCGACAAATTGGCAAAGTAAGGGCACATTCTTTTGAGAGTTATTAAGATAGCTCATATTGCTTATGGAAGCATTGAATGTTTGGTTTGGATTGAATGATGATAAGTTTCCTTTGTGTGATGATTGTTGGGTTCTGATTTTGAATCATATGCTGAAGATAACTTCCGCATGATAATAGTAAATGGTGAATTTGTCTCGCATTGAGGTTTTGATTTGGGGAAAAATTGTGATGCGTTCTAACTCATGCTTGAACATATAAGATCCTGGTTATTGCAGGCTTGGCTTGCATCATATGCGTTGATGGTTTAAAGCCCATTTGTATGCATGTTGATCGACCATCAAGTGTGATGGCGATCTAGAGATGCAAATGGAAGTTATGTGTGAATGGCAAAGACGGTGGTGGAGTTGTGTTTTAACAAAGAATTCCTTTAAATGGCGGATAAATCAAGTTAAAGGGAAACTTGCTAGAATTCCCTAGAACAATTGAATTTGAAGGATCAATGGTCTAGATCCTTTATCACATCGGTGGAACTCTTTATGAGTTATCAGAACCCACAGTTGCATCGGAGAGATTGCGATAACCGATTAAATTGTAACTGTGAGATCGAGGGTCAAGATCGACGGCTTAAGTGCGATCGGTGATCGCATATCAGAACGGCAGAGGAATTGGGCAGTGGCGTAGTGGAAGGTCAATACGTTGATGGCGATATCGTTGATAAACTAATCGGCGATCGGAGCTCTTCCTTATCGTCGATCGGGCAATCGAGAATCCCTGTAGCGAAGAGTGATAAGAGCGGACCCGCTGATATTTATAGAGGCAGGTCTATAATGTTTGAAGTGTGTGTTCAAGTGGAATTCCTATGGTTTCCAAGTATTCTTATGTTCTGATAGTCAAATCAGTCATGAGGTTTTAAGGCCCGAATGCCCATGTGTATGCTCCCGATAGATAGTGAAAAGGCCCGATAATATTATATGGGTTTGGGTCTCAAGTAAGTCCAGGTTTAAAGGCCAAAGGCCTAAACAAATGAATGAACGATTCTGATAAGGCTTAGTGAGCCATAACCCACAGGCCTCAAGATCAATTTATTTGAGGGAAAGGGATTTTGATTAACCCCCAAAAGCTCATTCCCATCAGAGTACACAGACTGTGCTTGGACTCGTGATCCTCCCAATAAAGCTAATCGGGTTGCAAGAGGAGCAGTTACACAAGCATAGATTAGTAATCTTTTAGAATATTTTAAAATTGATATCTTAAGTACACTAACGACATAGTTGGATGTTTTATAAGTAAAATAGAAGCAAGCTGAAGCGGAGCAAGAATTAGCCATTTTCTGTCCTCGTTGTCAAAAAAAGCATAGTCATAAAAAATGCCCGATGGACACATTCATTATATGCATTATTTGTATAAAGATCATAATTGATTAGTGCCCCTCACTTCCTAGTTAGAAATTTGTATTCAAGGAAGTTGAGGAAGAACCATATCCAACATATTTCATGGTACAACGACGACAATGGAGGAACTTCCCACTAGGTATGATGCAGAACCTCTCTATGCTTTTTCTAGAAAATATGCTCAACAACAATTTCTTACATTAACTGGGCAGGGTCAACAACATCCTAGTACTTCCTGATATCCTCAGCCATACCCTTCATCACCTTGGACAAATCAATCATTTTCTAGTCCTTCTTGGCACAATTTACCAAATAACCCATAACCTCCACAATGGGCAATTCAACCTACCCAAGGGCCAATACGGTCTCAGAAAAAGGCTATGTATCAATTGAAACAAAAAAAAAAAGAGAGAAAAGAGAAAGGTCAAATTCACCTTCTTTTGTTTCGCTCAATGCCATAAATGTACAATGTCATGATTACATTTAGAACATAATCAAAATATTAATTTGAAAAACATAAAATATGATAGAGATCATGATATGCCTAATTTTAATTCAGGCTAAAAACTTTCCACGGGTCTCATGGTTAATATCTCATCATGCCTATTCATTTCTCGTCATATGGGCAGGTATACCCAAGCATCATAGAGGTCAAGCACACTTCCCTGGGTTTGTTTCTTCCTTGAGTTTGTCTCTCTGGTGTAAATTCTGATTTCAATACTTACTTGATAGTTAAAAAAGTTTTAAAAATGGTGTAATCTAATATATAGATGAAATAACATTTTTCATTGGAATTTTTTTGAAGTTGGCAATACGATTTCAAAAATTTTTGTTATTTAAAATATATTTTTGAATGCTTAAATAAATTCAGCATCTTAAAAAGTTCTTGGGACACTTGAATTATGTAAATTAAACAATCTAAATTCAAGTTTTAAAAAATATCCTTTATTTTGATTAGAATTAACCAAAAAAAATATCATGAAAAATTAAACTATACCAAAAAAACCTTAAATTAATTAATCTCCTTTTATTAATTTGTAATATTTAACCAAATCTATTCATATTACCAAACACAAAAATTTATTAATTTTTTGTTTAAAAAATATTTTACTAATTGCTTCGTGATGAGATTTTGTATAGTTACACTTAACTATGAATAATAATAACACACTATTGTTAATATTACAAGCTCATTATTTAGCATTACTAAATTAATTAATAAGTTCATAAAGGAATGGGTAGCAAAGGCTTATAAATCCTATTTTATTTTATTATATATTTGGAAGTGTTTTTTGGAAAAAAATATCAATTTATTTAGAATTTGATTAAAAAAAAATTAATAAATTTGAATTGCTAATTCTTTACCATTTAAAACGTCTATTAAATTTTCAAAACTTTAACGTATTAAAAATTAATTTAGTAATTTCCAATTATTTTTATTTACTTATTTATTTTGGAATTATTATTATTATATCAAAATAATAATATTAAGTAAAAGTAGTAATATTACTTCAAAGTTTTATATATATGATGATGATGATGGTGGTTAACGTCCATTGAGGGCAATTTTTGGTCTATCAGAGCTAAAGAAACGAATTATTTAGTTTGATTTAAGATTTTATTCCTATGCTCAAAAATCTTGGTGAGAAGTCTCTCGAGCTCATTGTAATTTTGACAATGTAAAAGGCTAGGAAGGTCAATATTGCAACAAAGATTTTGAAACTGAGATATAATGTGGTTGTATGTGGGGCACTCTAAGAGGAAGTGATTTTCATCCTCGATGTTCATATTCTCACAGAGATGGCAGAACCTTTACATCCATGGTGTTTTAGAAACTGGCCAATGACCCGTTTCACTGTGGAGCTCATGAGAGTTCGTTCTAATCTTGGCTATATTAATTTTCTTCTTTGAGATAGTTAAAACAGAGAGATATTTTTGATCTTCTAGGGTGGGGTTGATGACCTCGTTATAATATCTTAATTTTCTTTTAGCTACTAAATATTTCTCACACCACATTTTTTCTTTGAACTTAGAAGTAACAATATTTTTAATGTTATTAATGTTTTGCAATGCAACATTATTGTCGATCTCCCAATGGTTTAACTAGGCACTGGTGTCTTTATACCATCCTCGTTTGAGCCTTAGGTGGTTTTGGCTAGAATTTAAAGCTAGCTTAGGAAGTCTATGGTCTCCTATGTTATTGAGTTTGTGCTTGTATAGTAGAAGCCTAGTCATATCTAGGCTCTCGATAGGGGAAAGACCCACTTCTATAAGGAGAATAGGATAGGGTGTGTTGCTTTTAATTTTTAGGTTATATGTTATCAAACACTTCTGGATTTGTTCAATCTTTCTCCAAGATTCTCTAGAGATGCTAGAACCCCAAACCTCACATCCATATAAGATAACCAAAGTGACTAAGGTTTCAAAGAGGAAATTTTTTCTATCCCACATTACGAGGCTTGTTGTTTTACAATTATTTTCAAGACCAAAATAAGATTTTCATCCCCCATTAATCCTTTTCTCAATACTATAGTTCCACTTGAGTTTGTGATGAATATCAATTCCTAGGTACTTGTAGGAAGACACTTCCTCCAAGTTACTATTGTAATACATAAAATTAGCGTAAGTGTCCTTCTTGGATTTGATAATCATAACTTTTGTTTTGTCAATGTTAACAATCATACCCATGGTAGAGCAGAAATCCTTAAGAAGTATAAGTTGCTTATCAAGATCAGATGGTCACCTTGCGAGAAGAACAATATTGTCAACGTAGAGAAGAAGGATGATTACTATCCTAGCTAAGATTGTGCCAGCACATCTTGCTTCCTCTAAACAACCTTCTAGCTTATCAATGTAAATGCCAAATAGGGTAGG